>JAKUBG010000045.1:0-76610 GCA_030563145.1 Schwanniomyces polymorphus var. africanus
ATGGCAGAAGTCATTTCTACCAAATGATTATACCCCAGCCGCCTCATGAGAACAGTAACTATTACTTCGTCTTAGTGCTGCTCTCCCATTTTTAGATTTGTCTTGTTAATTTGGTTTTCTCTTCTATAGGTTTACTCTTAGCTGAGAATTTACCTACTCTTATAGTCCTAAATACATATTTCGTCCCATTCATACGGATCCATAGTATGGATAGTATGGCGCGACTCTTATGAGTAAACGGACTCAGATCATACAACAGGGTATAACTAGTATCTTCTGTTTAATCTTTATTTTGAAGATTTTTGGTTCCAATTTACTGTTACACAAAACCAATAAAAGGATTTGATCACGTGTATATAAATGATACACATAATATAATATATAGAGTAATTTCAAATTAATGTACGAATTGAATTTAATAATACAAGGAAATGTTCCTAAATTTTAAATATTTAAGGAACCCAGAGTTTGAATGATTGTGGGGCTTCAATGGATAATGGTTTCATATTATCGTTTTCGCTACTTTCATTCGATTTAGATTCGTCTTTATCACCCATACTACCAACTTCACCATTCATTGAACCATTACCTGCATTACTTAACATTGCATACTTTGATGGGTTGATAATTAATGACTTAACTTCAGACAATAAACTATGAGCATGCGATATTTTCTCATTGGAAGAACTTTCAGTGGAATTCTGTAAGATATTCAAGGCATCATTTAACTTCTTAGTGATATTAATCGTTGATTTCGTTAAAGCAATTCTGTCAACAAAAATTTCTTCTTGTTGTTTTTCCAAATTTTTTCTTTCTCTATCATATATATTTTCTAATTCTTTGACTTTATTTAACTTCATGTCTATTTTGGACAATTGGTGATTAATTATTGTATTAGAAAGCTTTTGCATTTCTCTTTCTTCATATGTAGCAAACAAATGACTTCTCGCTCCTACTATACCAAAAACGCCAGCTGTTGCATCTTTAAGAGCTTCAGCTGGTGAAATATCCTCATTGAAATCATCATAAATTTGATCTGGTAGTTCAACAGAACCATTCTTAATTGCTCCATTATCTTCATCTTGTGTCTGATCTATATTTGTTTCTTCTGAAGTTTTTGAATTCTTAATATCGTTATTTCCTGACCCGCCGGAGCCTTCTTCTTTCAAGTCAGTCATTTCGTCTTCTTCACCCTTTTTCTCTTCGGAACTAGACGATCTGCGTTTTGTCCCGTACACTTCTTCAATCTTATTTAAGATTTTTTCATCCATTACTTTCGATGCTCTTAAACTTGCAGCTTTGGCAACATCACTATCTACAATTTGGGTCATAAAAGCTAAATTGCTTAGCACTGGATTATCGATAGCACTATTTGGAAAATTAGGTGCTAATTTTAATAAATTAAACTCGCCTTCTGATAAATAGTTATAGGAATCTTCAATTGGTAATCTAAGAAACTTCATTATGCATTCTTGGGGTGATTTATTCCCCACCAATTTGGATATTTTATACCAGTCATTTTTATGGTTCTTAATACCTATGATTAGTTTGGAAAGTTCTTCCTTTGACCAATTATCTTTGTGTTTCTTTTTAGGAGGTTCACCTGAAGAAATATCTCTAATAGAATTTTCCTTTCCTGCTGGTGTCTGTTGAATATTCAAAACACTTTTAATCTTTTCTAAATTGACTTTATCAGGTAATGGTCTAGAGGTATCAAATGGAAATAATCCTCTAGGTGTATCATAATTCACGTGATAATCTCCTGTATAAGGCAATCCAACCAGGTTTCCATTCGGTAATTTCTCCAACGCATATCCAGGTTTAAATTGAGGTTTCACTTGGTAATTAATCAAGCCCCATTTGTTTAAGAATTTATGCACTCTCATTAAGGTTCCCACATTACCCACTAAATTACGGCGACAAGATGTCAAAGTTAAATACTCGTTTGGGTTTAATCTGTAGGAATTAATCATGAAATTTCTATAGTTAAGATAAATTTTTGGTGACTTCGAAGGATGTAAACCATTAAAAAACTCAGGAAGAGAATCCTCCTCTATTTTATGGATCTTCTTCATATTAAACCATCTAGAATACGATGGCATAATAATAGCATGGGTTTGTCTTATTGATTTTAGTTCTTCAGAATCTATTATGTTTTCATCTTCAACATCTGGTGTATCTTCAATCTCGACTTCTGGTTCCTCATTTTTAACTTTATTTGCATTATCGTCTTTTTGGGTATTAGTTATTTCAACAAAAGATGCAACATTTCTCTCATCTTCTGGTTTTTCTACGCTCTGTTCTACCTTGTCTATTTTATCTTCTATTTCCATTTCTTTCATTTCTGGCAATTTTTCTTTTTCTTCTCCTTCTGGTATCTTGCTTGTTTCCTTGTCATTCTCTGGTTTTTCAATTTCCATTTCTGATTCCTGTTTAGTATCATTGGTATCCAGTTTATCAGCCTCGGAGTATTTATCTTCTAAATCAGTAATGGCAGTATGAATATTTTCCTGTTCCTTTACTTCGGAGTCTGTATTCTTTGATTGATTATCTGATTCTTCTTGTTTAATTGCATCTTCTTTAGATTCTTTATCGTTATCTTCACTATCAAGTTCTTCTTCATTGATGCCTTCTTGTTGTTCATCATTTCCATCGTCTTCACTTGGCTCATCTTCATCTATTTCATCAGCACTCTCCTCTTCCTTGCCTTGCATATCATTTTCTCCATCGTAATCTGCATCACGTTGATTGTCTTGATCAATTTCCATTTTCTCCATTTCAACTTCATCGCCTTCACCTTCACCTGTTGTTACTTCGGTGTTATCAATGTTAGACTCTGCTTGTAAATCTCCTTCATTTTCAGAAACGACTGTATCTATGTCTCGTTTTTCTTCAGATATAGTACCTGTAGTTTCCTCCAAGTTCATATTATACAATCAACCAAACTCAACAAACAATAAGACTTTATTAAAACAAGGCTTTCCAACTAAACTTACTACTTTAGTACTATATTCTTCACGTACTGTTGCAAATTAGTGGCCTCGTATGGTGTACACTCGTATTCCAATCAGTTTAAAAACAAACCTAAATAGACCGCGTTATAACTACCTTATACTATCTAATGTAGGTTAATCAATAAATTCAATAAGTAGATATATTCCCTTGAGTTAAATGCTTATATATCTTCAATTGATTGATACTTTAACCACTTTTTGGTAGCGTGTTTAGTGTCAGATTGTGTGTTGCTTTACTCATAAAAGTTTTTTAAATTCAATAGACGCCTAGGGGTGGAGGAAGTCGTGTACTCTGGTCAGGCGACTTAGTCATGTGCGAGGTATAATATATAGTGTATATGTCCATAGTTAAAGGGATTCTATATAGCTTATAAGAAACCAGGATATAAATTATGATAATTAAAGCACTAGAAATGTAAATAACTCTAATGCAAATTTCAACACAATTTTGCAAGTCAGTCTTTCCAAAAAAATAAATTAGGCACTTCCGTAAAAAAAAAATTAATTTCATAACCGGTGCAATCATGCAGATAGCATTAAAAGGAGGTTGATATCGAACAATAAGCCCTCAACGCTTGTGCCCAGGATGAGTTAATTAGGTTTCGAATGATCAACGACGTCATGGTATGATGACCTGTAAGCACCTAGCTTGTAAAGCGTAAGTATATTATTGGTAGTCATTAGGCTGGGGTGTCTAGTTCTGGATATCAATATATTCGTAATTTCCAAGGACTGTGTAAATTGCGCTAAAAAAATACAGAAACAATTCGAGTGAAATGCAAGAGAGGAGATGCAAGTTTGCAGACGGTTCGTAAGAACCGTAGGCATAGCTAAACAGGGAGTTGCATCAATAACTAATATCCTCTTATTACAAATTAAAAGCTATTTGAGTTGTCTTTTAAAGATTATGTATGATCGTAGCTGACTATATTGCGTATGCCGATATACCCATTGCAAGTCCCCTCATGTATTCTACCTTTCGTGTAGCTAGCCCCGAACCAACCAACTTAAAAGGTAGGCAACCTCTTGTCCGTATTGTACAGGGCGTTTTTAAGTGCACCAGGTGTGACGGTGGATTGTAAATAAAAAGTGGAGGTTTGGGGTCTACAAGACATTTTTATCCAATATTATGCATACAATTTAGTTCTATGAATTGCATTCGATTCAAATTGGTAAAATTGACTACCCATATTATAGCTTATACTACTACTAACATATGGATGAATAATCCATCATAAATATATGTACTATAAGAGTTTTTGGGTTATTTGTGCCAAGTCTGACCACTTTATTCCGTATTTGCCTTCCTCAAATGTAGTTTTTATCCGGCAGAGTATCGGTTCCAGAGTACATCGCCAAATCACAGATTTCCGCACCGCACATTGTCAAAAATTCCAGCAACTTAAGAGAACCTGAAGGAAAGCAAATGACGCTTATGGTCAGCTAAATCCTTTTAATTATTAGCAGTTTGTTTAAGACGATCATATTTATAACTCTATATTATTAGAAGTGTAGTGACAGTCAGAGTTCTTAAGACTTCTATCGAAATGGCTATAATGCCAGCTTACCGAAAACTCCTGTATACAGTTTTTTGAATAGCTATCACAAAATTTTGCATGGAAACTCTGTCTTTCAATTATTGCTTATCTTCCTAATTGAGCTTACACAACTCAATCATTTAAAAAGAATAATAATAGTAACACTAACCAATAATTACACATCTACATAATTTATTAAGTATTCTGTCTCTCTGATCCTCATATAGCCGCCTCTTATACTCTCACAACAGCTCCATCACTTATACTACATTCAAGAGAGAAGTCCGTATATTGAATCATGACTTGAACGGATCTCATTCCGTCCAGTCATTGAGTTCCACTTAGGGTAACTGATGGTGGATTTAAGGGTAATAATTGTGAGCAGACAAAACCCCACTGAATTGTAAACGCACCATAAAATGATCTTTTACCACGTGCTCGCATTTAGGGTTATACCCTTAATAACTGCTGTTTCTTGACGAGCACATGACCTATACCTCGTGCCGCTCTCTTCTTGAAGTAGTTACCCGTCTGACTTGAGAGAAAATTTCTGAGGACTGCGGATTGCATACTGTGAAGATTGGGAGTGTCTGTAGTGAGCGATTCTCAGAACTAGAATTCGTTAAAATTTTTCATATTATAAAGTGCTCTTTTAATTAAAGTTCCACTTTAAATACTAAACATCAATTAGAAATGGTTCGTTACGCTGCTACTTCTGCTAACCCAGCTAAATCAGCTTCTGCTCGTGGTGCTTACTTAAGAGTTTCTTTCAAGAACACTAGAGAAACTGTTCAAGCCATCAACGGTTGGAACTTAGAAAGGGCCCAAAAGTACTTGGACCAAGTCTTAGACCACCAAAGAGCCATTCCATTCCGTCGTTTCAACTCCTCCATTGGTCGTACTGCCCAAGGTAAGGAATTCGGTGTCACCAAGGCTAGATGGCCAGCCAAGTCCGTCAACTACGTTAAGGACTTATTAAGAAATGCTCAATCTAACGCTGAAGTATGTATACATAATAATAGTAAAATGAAGATTATTGTGGGAAAATGATAGAGTTTGTGGGCGTTTTATTTCAAGTTTTTTTAATATTTTAAATTTGTGGATCAGTTTTGAAAATTTTTACAATGATTATACTCTGTCACTTTAGTCCATATTATGATCTTTATTGATTCTTTAATACCCATTTGGGTCATCTGATTGAATGATTACTAACTAAATTTTAGGCTAAGGGTTTAGATGTCTCCAAGTTGAAGATTTCCCACATCCAAGTTAACCAAGCTCCAAAGCAAAGAAGAAGAACTTACAGAGCTCACGGTAGAATTAATGCTTACCAATCTTCTCCATCCCACATCGAATTAATCTTAACTGAAGAAGAAGAAGCTGTTGAAAAGGCTGCTGAATCTAAGAAGGTTAGATTAAACTCCAGACAAAAAGGTAGATTAGCTGCTCAAAAGCGTTTAACTGCTGCTTAAATTATTTATAAGTAGATAATTTAGTCAGAAAATTTTCTTATGATAATAACTTAATCTTGTGAACAGAAAATTTTGTTTAATGGGGTCAGTTCTATTCTCTCTTTATGTACATTTAATAAATTACTGAAAAGGTTCAATAATTTGCTGCTCCATTTCACTGTAGAATTTGAAGCGCCAGACATATTTAATACTATAAAGCCCATACTCTTATGTTGTTGATTCAAGTATAGAGGCATTGGATGTAAATTTTATTCAGTCTGAAAAATACACCGCGAACCCATATGTATGCACTTGTCACGCGTATTTTTCAGCACCTCTATATTGGCCAATTATCGGTAGCGAATTCCAATGATTTTTATATTTGCACATAATTTCTTTAGTTCTTTAATACTTACTATCATCAAACACATCATTAAAAATGGGAGGTGCTGGACCAAAAGCTTACATGGGATGGTGGGGTAACATAGGCTCCCCAAAGCAAAAATATATTACTGCTTACACTGTCTCTCCATACGCTACAAAGCCATTGAAGGGTAACTTATACAACGCTTTCTTCAATACTTTCAGAAGAGTAAAGAACCAAGCATTATTTGTTATTATTCCAGGTGTGATTGTCTGGAATGTCTGGGCTCAAGCCAGAGACTACAATGAATTCTTATACACCAAGGCCGGTAGAGAAGAATTAGAAAGAGTCAATGTTTAAGAGTACTTCAATCAAGTTTCCGGCCAAGAGCCAATTATTTAATTGTGTGCATATACATATCCCAAGGTCTTCTTGGGTCTTTATATCGATTTTAAAATCAATATTATAAATAAGAATATACTATCTGAAGAAAATTTTTCAATATTGTAGATCTATTAATACGTAAATTATTCAGCTCCCTATATTCTCTACTTAGAACGCTTGTAAACCTTAGCTAAGAAGGAGTATAAAACTTCTTTCTTCAAACCAGTGGATTCGTCGATTTGTTCGATTTGTTCTTTGATTTTAGCAACTACCGATTCTTCGTAGGCATGGTAGATGTCTTGAATTCTTAACTCATTGAATAAATCCTTGACTCTTTGTTCACTCTCATCATCCTTCTTACCATAATTTTCATCCAAGAGCTTACGTTGGCTCTCGTTGACCTTTAATAAAGCTTGGTTGACAACCCAAGAGCACTTATTGTCTTTGATGTCAGTACCAATCTTTCCAATTTGTTCAGGGGTACCAAAACAGTCCAAGTAGTCATCTTGAATTTGGAAATATTCACCCAATGGAATCAAAATTTCACGGACTTGCTTCAAATCCTTTTCACTGTTAATACCACACATTTGCATGGCCAAAGCAACTGGTAAGTAGAATGAGTAGTAAGCTGTCTTGAAAATAACAATAAATGAGTGCTTTTGTAAAGAAAATTTGTCCAAATCAACGTGTTCTTCATCAGCAGTAACCAAATCTAATAATTGACCTAATTCTGTTTGGAAAGTGACTTCATGGAATAAATCTAACAAGTCGACGTAGTATGAGTCGTTACGGAAATGCTTCTTTAACAAAATATAAATAGCACCTTCTAACATAAAGGAGTCATTAATTGCAATATTACCAACACCTTCATATAAGTACCAACATGGTTGACCTCTTCTGGTCTTAGATTGATCCATCATGTCATCAGCAACCAAGAAGTAAGCTTGTAATAATTCGATACACCAGCCTAATAAAGCGACTTTCTTGTATTCTTCTTGAGTTAAATCAGTAATAGTCTTGCCCTTTAAGATACAGTAAGTGTCAATGACCGATAAACCACGGTTTAACTTACCACCTGGTGTGTTATAGTTCAAATTCTTTTCAAACCATTCGATGGCCTCTTGTGGCATGTTGTAGGAAACCAAGATTTCCTTTAATTCTTCAACCAAGTTGGCGAATTCACCAATAAACTTCTCTTTAGCAGCAACCTTATCCATTTAGTCTGTTATTCTATATGTTTTAATTAAATCTAACCAATAAATCTAAAAGTTCGTTTATTCGTATAGAGATTTTTCAGATCGAACTACTCTCAAATCATACACAAAACTGATATATGTTACATAAAACCATTTTATAAACCTACCTAACTAACTAATTTCTTCTAGATCTCTTGCTCTTTCCAGGTCTGCTTGACTTACCCTTCATTTTACTCGAGGAAAAACCACTAACGTCAGCGGAAGATTTAGCATCGTTTCTCTTCATACCTCTCTTTTGTCCACCAAAACCATATTTAGCATCTTTACCTAATCTCTTAGAATTTGGCTTTTTTCTCTTGTTATCGCGAGAGTCTTCACGGGTAGCTTCTTCTAATGCAATTTCAAAGTCATCGTTGTTAGCAACCTCGTGGGTACCTCTCTTCTTCTTCAACGAGTTAATCTTGTCTAAGGTTTCTCTCTTTTGCTTGGCTCTGTCCTGTAAAGTAGCATGTTGTACTTGCTTACCGAACTTCTTCAAGTGTCTTTGCTTTTTAGCTTCTTCAGATGCCTTCTTGTTAGCAGCTTCACTCAAAAGTTTGGTCTTTAATTTATCCATATGTTCGTCACTCTTGACCATTTCGGCAAAGTAGTCCATAGGTCTAGAAAATGGAACCTTTAACTTCAATAATGTGGCTCTGGCTTGTTTAACGGCATCTAAACCTTGCTTATAGAATGCTAATTCTCTTTCAGTGTCATCGTAGATATCTTTGATGCTAGCCTCAGTCTTGTCGGCACTGATGACTGACTGGTGCTCTTGGAAAGAATGCTTGGACCATGGTAACTCAATACGTGCTAAAGAGTCTCTTAATGCAGCGGCGTTATTTATAGTTAACTTTGTGTGTGGAACTATATCAGCGTCGGAATCTATTTCAACATCTGATAATGGAATATCTTCCTCTTCTTCTCCTTCTTCTTCTTCTTCTGCATCCTCTTCTTCTTCCTCTTCTTCTTCTTCGTCACTTTCTTCATCTTCTTCCTCACTATTTATGTCACTCTCACTTTCACTAGCAGCTAATTTTTCTAAATCTAAATCTTCTTCCAGTTCTTCGTCTTCGTCGTCTTCTTTCTCATCAACTGGCTCTTCTTCGGCCATTTGCTTTTCCAATTTCTTTAACTTTCTCATTTCCTTCTTAGATAAAACTTCACTTTCGTAATCATCAGACTTAGCTTTGCTCTTCTTAGTCTTTTCTGGCTTAGTTTGTTTGATTTCTACTTTTTCGACTTTGGTCTCTTTTTCAGTCTCTGGTGCAGTAGGTTTACTTCTAGACTTCTCTATTGATTTGAGCAATTGCTCATTCTTCAATTGCGCCTTAAGGGTCCCAGTTCTAGCCATCTTATCTAATATTTCAAGGACTATCAGTTCTTCTACAGTACTAAAAAAATTTATGCCATCGCGATGCGACTGATATTGAAAAATTTGGGTGAGGATTTTGTACCACTTCCACACGACCCTATATAACTAGTAGGTGGATAATTAATGATCAATACTATAATCTATATCGTTTAAGAACTTCTTGCCTGAACCATAGCGCCACCATCTGCTGAGACAACTAAACTCACTTGTATCAATGATTTTATTTATGAACTTATCTTCGATGTTTCTTGTCTTACATATGCATCTTTTGGCTGCGAGAACATCGTATGCTGAAGGACATGCTAAGTAAGGGTTATGGAAGTACCCTATATCCTCAAAGTGATGTATTTCATTTTTGTCCATTAGGAGACTCACTCCAATAGTGTGTACTGGAGCATCGCCCCATCTTTCGTAGTAAAATCCCCCAGCACGGTCCAAAAATCTAAAAAATTCCTCATAAGCTGGTCCACGGAAGAAGTCCAAATTGCCAATTTCAAAGTTAGACCAAAAATGGCAAAGATTGTAGCTAGAGTTGGATTTGTTGATGTCTAAACCTCCACTAAGATTGGTTTCATTAGTAGTGAGGAAATCTATGGCACTGTTAGGGTGAATTAGTTCAGGATATTGTTCCATAAATTTCTCTACAGTAGGCCAGAGAGTTGGTACCGTATTTTCATATTCATGAATGGCAATTACAAACCCATATTTTTTATTATTTTCCCTCATAAGTTTAAAAGGATCATACTGAAAATCACACATATACTCAACATCAGGCTCGACTCTGAAATACCACTCGTAGTCCAATAAACGCTTCTGTTTGTAGAAGTATCCAGAATTAAAGTGACACATGTTTCTATAAGACTTGGAAAACCCATAAATAATATCATCATCGATAGCCTTCTGTATCGATTCGTCTAATTTGATACGATCAATAAACACTGGAGGTTGCCAGTCTTCAGCAGGAATCAATTCGTAAAACGTTTTTCCACTGGCCATTAGACTAGTTTTTTCTATGAATTCCTCATCAAAAGGTTCATCGTTTAAAAATACCCATGGATATCTGAAGTCTCGATTGAATCTATCTTCTAGTGATCTCATGGAGTCGAGTGCACCACTGAGCTCTCTATTTCTTACCAACATGACCATCGTAGCATTTTCTCCTCCTATTTGTGTTCTATTCTTAGGATATGCTGAATTATCCACATAAGAATTAGATGATAGCTTAGGAGATCCTTTTTTGAATGAGTTTGTAAGCTGTGGAGAGTATGCTGATTGTGATAATTTATTCAAACGGACATTATTAACTTCACTGGTTACGTAGGTTATTATACTAGATACATAGTAGTAGTATATACCCACAAGGCCCACTAGGATAGAGACTAATATTGGTTTGGGGATCATAATAATGTAGCAGAAGCATTGAGTAGAAATAATTCAGTCGCACTAAAATTGATAGAGGGTAAAAAATATGCCGGTAGAATGAATAAGAAGATAAAATTAGGAGAAATTGTACTTGCTGAGAGGGACAAAGAAGTTATATGAATTAATAGAAGAAATAGAGAAGTAGAATGGAATTTCTATAAATAATAAACGAATGTATAGTTTTAATGAATAATTACTGTAGTATTTTTATGAAGTGATAATAATGACCAATATTTAGTACGGCCATAATTAGTGGGGCCATATAGTTAGTGAGACAAAATTAGTGAGACAATAAAATTAGTGACAAAATCTGTGAGACAGAATTAGTGAGATAAATTTTAATGAGTAAATGGTTAGCATTAGTGTGATATTATCTGCATATAGATAATTCATAGTAAATATTCTGTACATCTTTATCTAATTTACTGTTATAAAATTTAGTTTATGAGGCTATTATTGTTTTATTCTTAATTCAATATTAGCAAATTAAAATATTAACTGTACACATAATTAATACTTTAAAATCATGTTCATGGTATATAATATTGCAAAATATATTATTTTATGAATTTCCTAATAATTTGAATCAAATGTACTAATTTCAAAAAAATTGTACAATTTCTCTATTTAATTGCAATGATAACTTTATTTGAAATGTACTAAACATAATAAAATTAATGTTTGGAGACATTTGATATCAAAAAATCTCAGGAATATCACTATACTAGTGATTAATCTATACATCTAAAAATATAATTGTGTATGAGCACTTTGATCCACCATGTATCTATGTACACGCATTGCACCCATAAATAATAGTTCAATACAGCCAATCTATAAAGGCATAATAGTATGATTTACATTTTTTGCAATCTTAATGAGCATCAGAGCCACAGATGGCCACATTAAGTTATAGCAATTCCTGTCCCTTATTGAAGGATATCCAGTTCTAGCAATTCCTGTATCTCTTACGTTTGACTGAAATTAGCCAAATCTAAGGAAGAGATCATTATTAATTATGTATCATCCAAAGAGGTTTGTCATCTAAAATTACTCTCCATATTTTATAAAAGCTATTTCATTTGGGATAGGGGATTAAACAATTGGTATTTCAGTGTCTAGAGAATAGGATGAGAAATCTGTAAAGTGAGAAAACACAGTAAGATCGATGTCTTCTATGGCAGAGTTGGTATACTCACTAAGTAAGACATCAACTAATCTACTGATTTTTCTCGCAGATCCTTTCAACTTAGCTTGACATTCATCGTTAAATTTTTTAATGTCATACATAGAAGTCTTTATTTGGTCAAGTTCGATGTTTAAATCTTCAGTAACTAAACTAAACATTTTTTCATTCAGAAGAATTATAAACCCCAAAATAAGACTCGTTGATGCATACTGGGAAAGAGCCATATCATAGTTTAGTATATTATGATAGTATTTAGTTTCTTTAGAGCCAAGAAGTAAGGTTGATACATCCATAGAGGATTTCAAACAAGAACAAACCAATTTTTGAACCAAGGTGTTTCTTAATGTTGAAATATTGTTAGAAGAATGTAATAAGTAAGGGAATAGAATTGAAATATAGTAATAATGGTATTGAAACATCAAGTGATATCTATACCCCACAGATTCATCTTGAAACTTATCATAATTTTCAGTGAATGTCTGATACCATAACTCATATTCATATTTTAATTCAAGTATTTTATTAATATTTTCATCCGATATTATGTCTTCGAGTCCAACTGAGGACCTGAAGGATAAGAATCTATTTAATATTTTGCTCAATTTTATGTTTTCAATGAAAAAATAATTATAATTCAGACCAACATTACCTAGTGTTGGATAAGGAGTAGTTAGATCGAAGATATTAAACGTCGAGCTTCTGCCAAACTGATTACTGATTCTAGATTCATGCTGGAATAGTGACCAAATCATACACCTCATGCTATATGCAACATTATTCTCAGGAAATGGCGTTTCTAAAACATAGTCTCTTCCTAGGCCAATTGCAAGAGCTTGCTGACATGCTAGTTTCAACAAAAGATAGCCACTTTCTTTACGGCAATTTACATCAAAATATAGGGCCAACATAAACATGCAGCGTATTCCATCAAGGCTAGGGGTTAGAAGCATTTCTGAAAGGCATATATTTATAATTTCAAGTAATCTTTCTTTTATGAATGGAAATAGTCTTTTAGGTTGATAAGCTGAATCCTGTAACTCAGCTAAAATCCAAATTATATACACAGCACAAATAAAGCTATTTGATATTGTATCTCTTCCAGAAATAGTTAATCCGTTTAAATACTCCCAAAATAAATCATATTTTTCTTGGAATGAACTATAATCGAAACAAAAGCAAAATGGATGGATGTTTTTAAAAAATTCCGTTACATAATAATCACTTTCATTTCTAGTAATACAGTAGAAATAAGGAAACTTTAAATAGTATGATTCCTTGACAACATTATAGTCAATTTTTTTTTGCTTCGAACTTATAATAACATCATTGTCATTTATGAGTTGGTATTTTTGTAAGAATAATTCCAGATTATTCTTTAATACCATTATATTAACAGTATTGGCTAAGAAATTCATTGCACCTAAAGATCCAACATAATGTGGCGTGTTGTCCTGGTCTATGACAAAGCAATCGCTATATTTTTCGTTATCTTGATTATTGGAGTCATCACAATTACTACATTCATCAGCCCGATGATTTCCAATTAAACCAACTACGTTGTCTGACTTAGACTTTAATTTATCACTTATCTTATTTGTTTCCCCATTTCTAGATGGCATAGTAATACCTAAACTTATTCCTAACAGAATTAGAATATCAATGTTATTGACGTCCTTATGGGGGAAAATACCATCTACAAGAGCTAATAGACATTTATAATGCAAATTAATATTTTCAACAGGACTGTTATTTTTACGTTTCCTTTCTATTGTAGTTTTACATTCCACTCCCGCTTTCTTGCAAGCAACACAATCAACAGATAGATCGACTTCTATTCTTTCCTGATCGTGTGTTATTCTTCGGCATCCTATTTTTTTAGTTTTACATCGATCACAGCTAAATAATGCTTTCTTTCTACTTTTATCTTCTATGACTCTTCTTTTATAAGGTTTTGTAGATATTGGAGGCATTTTGGAGGCATTTTGAATAATATTATTTATTTCAAGAAAACGAAATTTTTAGTGCGATCTCCACAAGAGCCTAAGAATCTATCTCTCTCATAGTTTACGGTCAAATTACCGATATGCTTATCATAATAGTTCAGTAAGAATATATCACTATCTTTCATTGTGATAAAAAAACTTTTAGGAAGCTGGCCATTATAAGAACTATTTTTGTTAAGTCTGATAATAAAATACTTAAACGTTTCTTACTAGATATTTTCACAAATAGTTAATACTAATAGGCAAGAACATTGAAATTATTAACAACTACTTAAATATTAGCAAAAACCAATAACAAATCAATAAAACTTTTTGAATAAGAATATTGCAGAGTACTGAATAATAGCAGAACTGTTTACAGTGTTTTATGATTCTACCAGTTCAAAAATATATTCATCCTGCTAGCGACCATTACTTTGTCAAACTAGCCTAGAAAAGTTCAAACTATCTAACTTTTTTGTAAAAAATAAATATCAATATTGCATCTAATAATTTTATCTTCGAAATTGCCAAAGCTACTTATTCGACAGCAAAGATAGGAACGTAGTGACGTTCATATAGACGAAGTTGTGTGGCCCTTGGGATTTTGTAAGAGTTTTAGAGATTTCACAGATATAACTAAAGATTGTAAAGTAAAATTAAAAAAAAAAAAAGATAAATTATCCCCAAGAAAAGTCTATTATGAAAGTTGTTCCTATTCGAACAAAACAGAAACAAGAATTATTAGACATTCTGTTGATATTATGTAGAAATTTCTGTAGAAGCTTTTTCTGGTATGAAACTATTTCTTTTTCTGAGTCAGCATATCAATTTCAATTTTGACAAACAATAGGTCTATAGATGTTGTAACTTCAATATCTTCAATATATAAGCTGACATAAAGATTGTGAGATTTTTATTTTGTATGGTTCTAACTGTGGTTAAACGAAACTTTCCATGATTTATGTACATTACATGTGGTACGCAACATAATAACTAGGAATGAAAGAACATTTCCACATATGAGCGAATCAGTAAATTATTAGTTACACTGTGGATTTATAGAAATCAGCTAGATCAGCAGGAATTAATGTTATATTACTTCATTTTAAGTGGGTATAACTAAGCAAGTATTTCAATTTGATTAAATGCGCCAGTTTATTTTTCTGCATCATATCATGCATGCTGTATAAATATCATGCGCGATACTGCGAAGATTTTTATGAAGAGCGTTTTGCTTCAATACAACATGGTAAGCTTTCAATAGTTCAATACTCTTAAACAGAGATAGATTAATTAAGTAATCTAATCTTCTACTTGATTTTCCTTTGACACATCACAAGCCACGCTTATCTTCTATCAAACCTCACTTAATTCTTCGTAGTTATCTCCCATAGTGTTTCAAATCTAAATATACTTTACTTTAGGATAGAATATATTTGTTATAATTGGATATAAGTCTGAAATTTGTGAACAATACAATTAGCTAAGAAGTTTTTTTTTGTAGTTAGTCAATATTTCAAGGGTCGAAAATGTTGTAATTTTACGTAGTTGGGCATTTTCCACTACGTATTATCAAGGGGAGCATTATTTAGTTTAATAGGAGCATACTACTACTGATATCCCTGAGTATACCTTTCCCATAAGTTGTGTGATGATTTTGCTCTGGTCATGAAAATATTCCTAGTCAGATATTTTGAATTCGGAAAGAGATATTCAAGGATCCGATATTTTATACTGCAAAGATGATTGGAAGTAATTTTCAATGCAATAATTGCCGCAATACTATTAATGACAAGGAAATATAATTCAAAATGGGATAATATGGCGACATTTCGTATTCTGGTTAAGAAGCCAAGAAGTCAATCGTTGATTAAATACTGATTTCTTAAATATTTAATTAATTTAAAATAATCTTCTTATAAAAAAGTAAACTTAGTATTAGTAATATTAAGGGATATGCCTAAAGGTCTTAATACAATAGAAGAATATGTTTCTCAAGCCGCTAGAGAAAGACGGAGACATGATATTGAGGGCTTAGTCCCTATATTGGATCTCAGTAACGCTTTTAAAGAAGATACTCACGAAGTACTCTTAGAATCACTCAGGAAGGCCCTCTTTGAAATTGGATTTTTTTACGTAAAAAATGTACCTTCCAAAAGAATCCCAGGTATTTTCAAAGATATAAAGAGAGAGGCTTTGGATTTCTTTTCTTTAACTCCTGAGCAGAAAGCCAAAGTTTCTATGCTCCATTCAAAGCATTTCTTAGGGTACAATGGCATCGGTGGGGAAATCACTGATTCACATATTGATTGGAGAGAACTGTATGAACTTGCTACTGAATTACCAGAACCTATCATAAACAATGAGGACGAAATGTGGAAAAACGTCGAGGGTCCAAATATATGGCCAGATAAGGCTGATCTTCCAAATTTTAGACCAATTGTTGAGGAATATATAGAAGAATTAACAGCATTAAGTAGAATGATCATTGATTTGATAAGGGAGGCTTTAAAATTACCTGAAGGAGCTTTTGATAAATACTTCGAAGATAGACAACAGTGCAAGTTAAACTTAATTAAATATCCGGATATTTTTAACCAAAAAAATACTGATGAAGTAATTAAACAACTCCAGCTGAGCCTAATTGACTTGAAACAAGGTGTTGGTGAGCACTTGGACACGAATTTCTTAACAATTATATTTCAAGCCACTAAGCATATTTCTCTTCAAGTACAGAATTTTGAAGGCAAATGGGTGAATGTACCGCCAATTGATAACACGTTTGTAGTTAATGTGGGTCAGTTGTTGGAATATATTACAAACGGGGTTTGTGTAGCCACAATTCATCGTGTATTAACTCCTATTCCGGGAGAAGGTGACAGACTTTCGGTAGCATTTTTCCAATCGATAGATTTTGCATCCAACAAGCTGAAAATTGAAATTCCGGCAGAAATTCAGGAAAAGGCAGAAATTAGAGATTCACATAGAAAAGTTAAAGCAATTGGTTTTCAATTTTCTCAAGATGGGTCTAAACCAATTGGTCATTCGGTATTCTTAAATAAAATAAAATCATTTCCCGAGGTAGCAAAGTCATGGTATCCTAACTATTTAGAATATGTGAAATCCCACTTAGATTCTGTTACGTAAATACACATTTAATAAATGATTTAAGAATAAGAAACAACGAATTCGATTTTAGAATAAATTGAAGTTGTTTAGACTCTACTATATAAATTTGTCAGTTATAAAGAAAAATATGCAAAATTTCCAATAGTAGTTCAATTATCTATTAAATGTTAAATCTTAACAAAGTATTCTTTCAAAACCTCTTTATAACTACCAATAATACAACTTATAAAATCTTTTATATTGCTGAATTTGATAAGATTAGAAACAGTCGAATTATTCAGCTCACTGATAACTAATTGGCCAGTGATTGTTATAACCTATTTCGTAAGGCTCGGAATAAAAGTGCAACAATCCGAATTCTCAAGAAAATACTGCGAATCAATTGAACTCTTCTTTCAAAAATGCCGTGTTGCCAACTAAAGTATTCTTTAGAAAAGTTAAGGAAGTTATGGCTGGAGATTCTAATTCTTTTTTCAGAGTTTAACAAAAGTTGCTGAAATGGTTCTTTCAGAAATAAAGCAGGATTTAGGTCAGCCTATTCCTCAAGACTCTTTACATGCTGCCTCAGTAGTCCTTCCAACATGGGATACCATTGTGAATTATCAGAATGGTGATGAGGATATTCTAGCTACGATTAATGGACGTGGTTATCCTCGATTTTATATGCATCAAGATGTGAAGGAATTCAGTAAAAAATTATTAGAATTAAAGGGAAAAGAAGGAGAAGAGTGCATGGTGTTTATGTCCCATAATATTTCAGACACTTTTAAAGAGTATATGGTTAAGTACTCAGAAGGAAAAATCGATGAATTCAGAGTTCTTAAATTCTCCATTACTATGTCGGAAAGTGGCCATATTAGTTGGGCTATTTCAGTAGCATTTTTCCCTGAGATGTATTTTCAGATTGCTAGAGGCTTTAGAATTATAACTGGGATGGGAATGAACTCTCGTTTAGCGTCATCTCTATTGAAATCTATGTTTGGATTGAGTAGAAAATCAGATGTTGAATTTGAAGGTGAATTATTGGAATTGGATTTCAATATAATTCAGATTGTGGACGAAGGAGATGAATCATTGTTAAAGCCATTACTTTCAGAGAATATTAGTTCAAGACATGGCCGGAAACTAGATTTTTCTAGCGGTATTTTTTCCATGCTAAAAGGTAATTTCGCTGATATGGTTAACAAATCATCTAGAGACTACAATAAACGCAACAATCTAGCTAATTGGAAGGATGTTACGGAAAGCGATACATATTTATATCCCTCAGGTATGGGATCAATATTTAGCATTCATCAAGCACTTCTCCTGATTTTTGGGACATCAAAAAAATCTGCTTGTTTTGGGTTCTCGTATGTTGATACCAAATCTATTCTAGAAAAATTTGGATTGGGAACATATTTTTTGGGTTTTGGAGATGATAATTCTTTAGACGAACTTGAAACTCAACTCGAAAACAAAACTATTGATATATTTGCTCTTTTCTGCGAGTTTCCTTCTAATCCACTCCTCAAAACACCCAATTTACCTAGAATAAGAGAGCTTGCTGAGAAATATAAGTTCGCTGTAGTTGTTGATGAAACGATTGGAAATTTCACCAATGTATGCGTCCTGCCCTTTGCAGACGTGATTGTCACTTCTTTAACAAAGATTGTGTCGGGTGAATGTGATCTAATGGCTGGATCTGTAATTCTAAACCCATCTTCGGAATATTATGAAGCATTCAAGCATTATTTCAATTTGAATTATGAAACGACTCTTTGGATAGAAGATGCTATTTTGTTGGAGAAACGTTCTAAAACACTTCCAGAGAGATCAAATGTGATTAATTGTAATACATTAGCGGTATTAGATGTTTTAAGGAACAGCCCATTGGTTGCTAATATATTCTACCCTAATGTAACTCCGGGGAAAGAAATTTATAGAAAACTCAAAACACCTGATGGAGGATACGGAGGATTATTTTCTGTAGTATTTCATGATCTTCGTGCTTCTGCTATATTCTTCGACAACTTAAACATCTACAAGGGACCATCACTAGGGACTAATTTTACACTTGCATGTCCTTTTACTATGTTGGCACATTTTAATGAATTAGACGAAGTAGAAAAATGGGGAGTCGATAGAAATTTAGTAAGAGTAAGTATTGGTTTAGAAGATAAAGATGATCTAGTCAAAGAGTTCGAAAGATCTCTAAAAGTCACAAAGCTTCTATTGGAAAAAGAGTAACGTTATGTCCTAATTCAAAATTATATAAAATTTTGTGATTTCGGCCACATTATTATATACATAAATAGAATATTAATATTTTAGCTTTTCTACTGAGTTTCTTCCATTGTTAGACATTTGTCTTCTATTAGCAGTTGGGAGATAGCGGACTTGTCTTCAGTTATCTCCGACAGTTTGCCTATAAATTCAAAGCATATTGAAAAAAACTTAAAACAAGATTAATTAATCAAAACGAATACCAGCTATGTTTTACTATCTTATATGGCCATTGGGAAAACTATTATCAAGAATTAGAGCTGGAGATTCTGAATTAATCACTAATTTGGAAGAATTTCGCGATGTTCCAATGAGCATAGAAATTACAAGTGAAGAGATTAAAGATGACTTTTTAGCAGAGGTGACTACACCAAGGGGTGGAAGTAAGTCACCATCTTTAGAAATCGTCGTTCCAAATGACGATAGTATAAAATCTTTAGTCTTAGTATGTCAGGATATTGATCCACCAATGCCTCATCCGGCTACTCATTTGGTGGCATATAACGTACCTAAACTGAAAAATAGTTTCAAATTAGGCGAATTGAACTACCTGAAAGATTCTGACCCTTCTCCTATGAAATTTGGATATGGCTCATTAAGAACAATGGGTTACATTGGCCCCGGCCCCCCTCCAGGACATGGTGTTCACAGGTATATTTTCCAAGTATTTGCTGTTAATGAAGTTGCAACTAGGGGTTTAAATGAAATAGAGAGAGTTCCAAATAAGGATGAAGTCGTGAATATAATCAAAGGAAATACAATATGCATGGGACAAATAGTAGGGAATTATACAAATGATTAATTCCTATATAGAACTAGTTGATATTTATTTAACCTGTACTACGATTATTAATTTATGCTTTAGTTTACTCTGCTTGGTTTTTATAGAAATACAATTAAATGCCGTCTTAAGCGACATCCCCCTCATTTCAAAACAAAGATGGCTCTAATATTATGGCTATCAAATAAATTGAAAATATTGATCTCTAATCTTTGAATAATATGGAATCCCGAATATTTTGATACAGAATTATTCTATCTGGTAAATCACTCCCATTGTTAGGCAATGTATATCAATTTTTACCAGCAATCTCATCAGAATTTATGTCCGCTATCTCCCATTTATCTCCGACATATTTTAAATATAAATAAAGCGAATAACTCTAGAATGTTTTTATTGAATAGAAAGAACATCAGCCATGTCTTATTATATTATAAAGGCGTTGGGTGTTTTATTGTCGGGATTCAAGGCTGGAGATTCTGAATTAATCACTAATTTGGAAGAGTTTCGTGATGTTCCAATGAGCATAAAAATTTCAAGTGAAGAGATCAAAGATGATTTTTTAGCAGAGGTGACTAGACCAAGGGGTGAAAATAAATCTCCTTCTTTAAAGATTGATGTTCCAAAAGATGATACTACAAAATCTTTAGTGGTCATATGTCAGGATATCGATCCACCATATTTCCATCCTATTACTCATTTAATAGCATACAACATACCTGCACTGAGAAATAGCTTTGAATTAGGTGAATTGAATTATCAGGAAAATGTCGATCAGTCACCTATAAAATTTGGCTACGGCTTCCGGAAAAGAATTGGATACTTTGGTCCTCGTCCGCCACCAGGTCATGGTGCTCATAGATATATATTCCAAGTTTTCGCAGTTAATGAGATTGCAACCGAGAAAT
This sequence comes from Schwanniomyces polymorphus var. africanus, assembly GCA_030563145.1. Lineage (NCBI taxonomy): Eukaryota > Fungi > Ascomycota > Pichiomycetes > Serinales > Debaryomycetaceae > Schwanniomyces > Schwanniomyces polymorphus. Next base: position 21,041 of record JAKUBG010000045.1, read on the forward strand.
TACAAGACCATAAGGAGATTCCTAATACAGACGATATCGTGAACATTATAAAAGGAAACACAATTTGTATGGGCCAAATAATAGGCAATTGTATAACTGATTAATCATTTCTTGCTAAATAAACTACTTTTCATATATTATTATATATATCAGTGATTGAGAGAATTGATGCTCAAGAAATAGGTTAGACGCATGCGATGAAATTAACGAAATATGTTCTCTAAATGCTTGGAAGTTCGCTTTTAGGATCAATTTTTTCGTAAGCATACTTAGTACTTAATAATTATACAAAGGGCTAATTTTTAATTCCATTAGCCCTTTGTCAATTATCTAACCCCAATGCAAAAATGTTTGATTTTATGTGTCAATATTTAATAAATCACTCTTTAAACCAAAGCACTCCTTTAAGTCCCTGATATCAGAAATCATAGATGAATGTCCACTTTGCTTGACTCTAGTCGAATACTGGAAATCTATAATATAAATAACTCTCTCTTTAGAACAAAGGATATTTTCTTCCTTGATATCCTCATGGATTATTCCATGCCTATGAATTATATCCAATTGCTGCTTAGCTTTCATATACGTCTCTAAATCTTTAGGTAACGGAATAGTGTCAAGAAACTCAAGCAAATTAAAACAACCTCCTGCTAATTCTATTCCATCCACTTTTATAAATATTTGTCCTTCTTTATGGGGAATGTAACAACTATTGAATTCTTTATCTTCATGCAACTCTTTCAAAATAGATGATTCCATCTTGTAGCTATTTATAGATTCAAGTGTTGCCTCGTGAGCTTCGAAACTATCGGTTGCTTCATATCTCCTTCTACAGATCTCAGGGTCATATATTTTTACCACCACTTTCTTCTTATCATTTTCTATATTAATGAGATACTTCTTCAAATATTTTGCATCAATTTTGAAAACTTGTGTATTAAACCTGAATCCATTTTGAACATAAATGTCATCATCAGCACTGAAATCAAGTATATCTTCCAGAAGCTCGCCTACTGTCTCCAAATTAGGTTCAGAATAAGAGCTTTCATGACGTCCACTAAAAGAAGCACTTTCTCCACTAAACGAGCTATCAGGTTGACTCTCAAACATACTTTCATTACCAGAAGAATCAATTTCAGACAGACCATGATGAGAAACTTCCTGGCTATTTGTCTGCAAATAAATTCTGAATTGGTGCATTCTTTCCTTTCGATTATCCATCTGTAAAAAAGTGTCCACAGACATGAAAAAGTGATATAATAAAGATTCTTTAATACTTGGAAGTGATGAAAAATTATTCACAAGTAAGTAATTCATAGGTATCAATCTATCCCCATGGTGAGTGATACTATTGTAAAAGAGCTCTTTATGATTCTCAAATAAATCCAAATCAATTATAAAGCAACATGTCGTATAAGCATCAGCAATCATGCCATAGTTTATCCAATGATATGTCAGTTCCAGGATAGCTTGTTTCATATATAAGGAAATGCGTTTCATAGAAAAGAAATCAAAACCTATTTGCGGAGGTCCATAAACATAGGGAAGCATAGGGAACGGCTTTACTTCAATTGTGCAACATACTTCTCTAGTAGGAAAACTAGTTGGATCATTATTATTCTCGATATTAAGAACTAGATATAAGTCAGATTTAACAACTGATATTTTATCAGAATTTGCTTCGTATCCATCTAAACTGAAATCGCTAGCAATTTTGACATTATATCCAGTGGCTTTTGCTAATAGCTTGCATATTGGCTCAGCAAGATAATTCCTAAATACATCCTTATAAGCTGCCTCCGTTGAAAGGTGTCGATATAATAATTCATGCTCCCGAAATGCCAAACCTCCTAGACTGTCCCATATACTTATTATAGATGAATTTGATATAATCTCTTGGACTATTTGAAGAACCTCGTCATTTTTTATCTCTCTCATATACCTTTTATCAAATGCAAAACTTCCCAATGATTTCAAAAATTTATTGTCTGAAATTGAACCTTTAGCAAGTGTAGGGGAAGATATTGAGAGCTGGTAATCCATCATGGGTAAACTTAGTGCATAACGAAGCAATTTTACCGTCAATTCATTTTCCATGCAATCCAAGTTATTAACTAAAGATGTATATATTCGTTGTTGACATCCAGTAAAGCTTTCTACTTCATTTTCTGGCAAACCAAAAGCATTTTTAATAAGCGAATGGTAGTTTATATTAAATACAAATTCCCAACCTGGGAAAAACTTTCTATAATCATAAGCATCATATACTGTACCAGTAATACTAGATTTTACAGACTCTAGTAATTTATCTATTCTAAGTTGCTTGTTCATGATAGGAACAAGTAAGCCTTTCAATTAGTGACATTAAGCTTATATATATGCCATTTCATTTAATGTGTACAAGAATTACCTAAAGTAGACATTAGACTGAATTATGAAACATATAAAACTATCTCCACTTATTGAATTATTACTATGCTTAAAGTATGCAATTGATTTTGTGTAATATCAAATGAATAGGCTATTTGAAGTTATTTCAGCCTATAAGGTGAATTATGAAACATGCAAAATTATGACCAATTAATGAATTACTATTCTTCAAGTATGCAAATCTATTGATTCTGTGTAAGCATGTAGCAGGAAAAAATAGTTTATTTTAAAATGTGGTTGTTTCAGAGTCATTGTAATATCATAAAGAAACTTTTAGTCACCGATATATTTATTGGAGTCAGTAGTATTAAGTTAAACAGAAATAAATCTATTCTAGCTAAGGATATTTCATAGAGCACTTTAAACTTCTTATTGTTAAATATTGCTATTGTATGAATCTAGAGCCAATTGTAGTAGTATATCCGAGCATGGTATTTCTCATTTAGTTCTTAAAAAAGGATTGCGGAACATTGAATATAATCTCCGAGAGTTTAATAATAATTGGTAACAGTATCTGACTATAAAAGCTACGGCAATTAATGGTAAATAAAACTTAAACTAAAATACTACTGAAATGGTTGCATCACACAAGGAATCAATTAATGCCAATTTGCAGGAGTTCACAGCAGAATTTGGGATTTGGTATGATAATTTGGATGCCACGAAAGCATTGAGTTTATTGTTTTCCAAGACGTTACTAGAATTTAATGTCGAAAGCCCCAGAAAGTCACTCGAGGATTCATCAGTTGTTTTAGGAAATACAGATCCAAATGTGGAAGCTAATGGATTTACCAGAGAAAACATTCTTCCCGAAGTAGATGATTTTAAGACCACTTTCCCTAAATCGTTATTTAAACCAGGCGTTAAAGTCCTAGATTTTGCTTGTGGTACCGGGGTTGTTACGCAACACCTAGCTCCCTATTTGAGAGATGATAAGAAGAAATCTGAAATAGTAGGACTTGATATTAGTGAGGGCCTTTTACAATCATTCGACGTTAGAGCAAAAGAAATGAACAAATACGATGGAGTAAATGTAACATCATGCAAAGCTGATATTTTAGATCCCGATTTTGAACATGATTATGATAACAAGTTTGATATCATTTTCAGTACCATTGCTTATCATCATATTGAAAACTATAGAGATGCAACCAAAAAATTGGTGACATTTTTACGCCCTGGTGGATGGCTTTTAATAGTTGACTTTTATAATGAGGATGTTGAATCTGTGTCTCCAGAGAGACCAGTTACTGCTTCTGTTAGACATATGGGAGGGTTAAAAATAAGCGCACTAAATGAAACTCTAGGTGATTATTGTGGATTGGAGCAAGTATCAAGTGCTAGAGAATTTAGAACTTATCTCTGGGAACCAGCACCATTTATTGAAAGCCACTGTCCTCAAGAATATATCGATAAGCTTCATTCAAACAGTCTTCCATTCAAGACGGGATCTAAGGGAGAAAAACTTTATCTTATTGAAAGCAGTGTTATTTTAGCTATTGGGCAAAAAAAGCCAACTTAAGTTAAAAATATGTCTAAGTTAACTCAAGCATTCAAAAAAAAAGATATTCTATAAAGAATATAAAATTGATATATGGACAAGTAAATAAAATAATTAAAAAAATCCCAATGAAGATGGCTTAAGACATACTCATTTGGAAACTTCTTAAGTTTGAGAATATTGTAGAGAAATGGTATTAATGTAGAACCTTTTCCTTGAAGTTAGAATATACTTCTTTATTTTCTTAAGTATTTAAGAGTGTATCAGATTTCATGATATCTACTCTCCATTATATATTTATACACTCTACAAAGACATCCAGTCTAACTATAAACTCACAAAGCATACAATAACTATTAAATATCATTCCTAAAACATATATTTAAGTCTTTATAACTCAATTAAAAATGTCATTAATTCACTTATATATATATTACTAGAAAGCCTTAGTAATCACTATTTACATTGAAACCCCCACATAATAAGTTCTCACTTCAGTCAGCTCATCTCATGCCCACCAATAACCCACATACCCACCATCTCAGCACCGCATTCATCTAATCTAATCTCATCTCATCTCATCTCATCTCATTCAATATTTTAACAATGTTTCATTAATCATTACAACCTCATGGTAACTATCGTCTGCTACCGATCCGCATTCATTTTGCATCCATTTTCGACCAATGATAGTCGGGAGATTATCTCCTTTTCCATACTTTCTTCCATAAAAGCACCATTTCAACTAAATCACCCTAGAGACCCGAAGAACTACATATATGGCCAGTATTGCCTCCCACTAACACTAATCACCCGTTCTATCCAAGTTTAATTGATTATTTATCGGTAAGTTCGCTTTTTCAATTTGGACCAATGACAGGCCTGGAATTCCAATTACCAAAATACCACAAAAAAATCTCTAGCGAAATTTTCTATGGAGGCTCTTTCTGTTATTATAGTACACACATCTATCTTTATCTAGGTAACGAACTAGAATCACTATAATATATTCTAAAAGATGCTTAGTAACTTGAAAGTTCAACAGCGTGCTTTAAGACGTGGTTTGGCTACAATTGCCGATGCCGCTTCCAATCCTAATAGAGTTCACGGAGGATTGAAAGACCAAGATCGTATCTTCCAAAACGTTTACGGCAACTATGGCCACAATTTGAAGTCTGCCATGAAGATGGGAGACTGGTACAAGACCAAGGAAATCATATTGAAAGGTGACAAATGGATCATCGACGAGATGAAAAAGTCAGGCTTGAGAGGTAGAGGTGGTGCAGGATTCCCTTCTGGTCTTAAGTGGTCCTTCATGAACCCTCCAGGATGGGAAAAGAACCCAGGCCCAAGATACTTGGTTGTCAACGCCGATGAAGGTGAACCTGGTACTTGTAAGGACAGAGAAATCATCAGAAAAGACCCACACAAATTGGTGGAAGGTTGTTTGTTAGCCGGTCGTGGTATGAATGCCACTGCTGCCTACATCTATATTAGAGGTGAATTCTACAACGAAACTGTCATATTACAAAACGCCATCAACGAAGCCTACAAAAATGGATTCCTTGGTAAGAATGCCTGCGGCTCGGGTTATGATTTTGATGTTTACATCCACCGTGGTATGGGTGCCTATGTTTGTGGTGAAGAAACTGCGTTAATCGAATCCATTGAAGGTAAGGCCGGTAAGCCAAGATTAAAGCCACCTTTCCCAGCTGGTGTTGGTTTATTTGGTAGACCAAGTACCGTTGCTAACGTCGAAACTGTTTCTGTAGCCCCAACCATCTTAAGAAGAGGTGGTGACTGGTTTGCTTCATTTGGTCGTGAAAGAAACTCCGGTACCAAGTTGTTCTGTATCTCTGGTCATGTCAATGAACCATGTACTGTTGAAGAAGAAATGTCCATCTCATTGAAGGAATTATTAGAAAAGCATTGTGGAGGTGTTAAAGGTGGATGGGATAACTTATTGGGGGTTATTCCTGGTGGATGTTCGGTTCCAGTTATGCCAAAGGATGTCTGTGACAATGTCTTGATGGATTATGATGCTTTAAGAGATGTTGGTTCCGGTTTAGGTACTGCTGCCGTCATTGTCATGAACAAGCAAACTGATATCATCAGAGCCATCCAAAGATTCGCTGCATTCTACAAGCACGAATCTTGTGGTCAATGTACTCCATGTCGTGAAGGTACTACTTGGTTACAAAAGATGATGGACAGATTTGTCAGTGGTCAAGCCACCGAGAAGGAAATCGACATGATCTTCGAATTAACCAAGGAAATCGAAGGACACACTATTTGTGCTTTGGGTGATGCCGCAGCTTGGCCAATTCAAGGTTTGATCAAATCATTCAGACCAGTCATGGTTGATAGAATTAACCAATTCCAATCCCAACAAGCCACCTCTTACGGAGGTTGGATTGACGGTGGTAAAGTCAAAGACGGTAAGGTTGTCGACAACCCAATCCCAGCTCATCACTAAGTATAAAAAGTCACTTACCATACAATAAGTCTTTCGCTGAGTGGCCGTGATATTGCGTTTGGTTTATGGGCGCATGTGGGTGGTGCTAATCTTACATCCACCATCTCCACCAAGTCCTATCCCAAATTAGCAAAAATAAAAAAAAATTCAAATATATCACCTCCCCCACTCACTACTTTATTGCCTCGAATACCTGATGGTATATCGGGTCTAATTGCATTTTTATATCATCCAAAACACTTATAGTTTCATACTACTTAAATTATTATATATAAGATTGTATTTATACAGTTTACTAAATTTTTAGACGTCTTTTAGGAACAAGTTAATATACAAGATATTACGACGGAGTTTTTCAGTTCGGAAAATTTTTAGTTGAGAGAAGCTTATCTAGGCGCAGTTCTTCTACAAGAAATCAAAACAGGTGTTCTACTAATATCTCAGTGGGGTGTTAACCAGACAATATAGTGGTAATATGAAGCTTTTGAACATTATTCTTTTTGCCGGATTAGTGGGTTTTTCGATGGGGTTATCTGACCTCGACGGAATAGTATCTGAAAAATCCACCGTCGCCAATAAACAGAATGGAGTTGCAGAAGACAGGATGAATGCTGCAGTTATGGCTAAGGATGCTACCCTAGATGTACCAGGCTTGAAGGGGGATGATTCCGACGCGTCTAATGCTGAAAATGGAGAACAAGAGGTGGATTCCTACCATTCATTCTTATTGGCCATATCCATGATTATTGTATCGGAAATTGGAGACAAGACCTTCTTAATTGCCGCATTGATGGCCATGAAGAACTCCAGAATCATTGTGTTCTTTGCTGCTTTCTCTTCTTTAGCACTTATGACGGTTTTATCTGGTCTTGTGGGCCATGCTTTACCAACATTGATCTCACAAAGATTGACCCAATTTCTTGCTGCTCTTCTCTTTGTTGTGTTTGGTTATCGCTTACTTATGGAGGGATTGGCTATGTCAAAAGATATGGGTGTTGAAGACGAATTGGCTGAAGTGGAAGAGGAAATTGCTTCCTCTAACATCAATAACCAAATGTCGGATATTGAAGCCGGCCAAACCGGATCTTTTACTCCAAAAGCTAATACTAAAGAGTGGTACTTGGAAGTGGCTGAACAGATCAAAAACTTAGCATCTTTTGTGTTGTCTCCAATATTCATTCAAGTGTTTGTAATGACATTTTTAGGCGAGTGGGGTGATAGATCCCAGATCGCAACCATTGCCATGGCTGCTGGCTCTGAATACTGGTTTGTCATTTTGGGTGCAATTATTGGCCACGGGATTTGTACTGCTGCTGCCTGTGTAGGTGGTAAGTTATTAGCTAAGAGAATCTCCATGAGAAACATCACGTTAGCTGGTGCTACTGCATTCTTTATCTTCTCCATCTTGTACTTTTACGATGCTTACTACAATATCCAATAGAGGTATGTCATCGGAGTCTAATTCTATGCATTTTGTTATACTTAATTATATATATTATGTCATTAAACTTGTATTTGATTCCCAGTCAAAACACCCTGACACATGAACTTCAATACCTCGTTAGGGTGCAAGCTCTTGTGGCCACCAGTCGCCTTGAGTTCCAATTCTTCTTTCACTTTCTGTTCCTCCTTCTTGTGGTCTACACTTTCAGGGTTATTTTCCAGCTCTTCTAGCTCTTCTATAGTCTGAAATCCGTAGAATTGGAACTCATCTCGTAACTCTTGCACCTTTGCGGAACACCATTGAGCAAATTCGTCGTCCTTTTGTATTGGAACCCCCGCCAGATCGCCTCTTTCCACCGCAGAATCTAGCCAGGAGTCCACCAGGGGCAATGGTTTCTTTCTTAAGAGCGTCGTTAGCAATCCTTCCTGCTGAGTGGTGGGAAATGTCGGAATAGGGTATACATTGGTATTCTTGAGAGTTTCGTCGTTATTTTCCAAAAGAGACGATATAGTGTGTAATTGGGTTATAAGGATCAGAAATTGGTTCTGAAGTAGTGAATAATTGGGCAATTTTCCCTTATTCTGTAGTCTATTATGTCCATTAATCTGGTCAGAGAGCTTTCTTAGTGACAAATGAACTTGATTTAAACGGTTTCTTATTGATTCCAACGAGTCCGTAGGGATTTGTGACATCACCTTGGGCATAACGGTACCATTAGTGGCCTGGTTTAAATGCTGCATTGCTGTATTTTAGAACTCTGAGTTTGATTGCTCTCACTATGAAGCTTGATAAACTGAAAAATCGATAGTTACACAAAATTAAATTATCAAATGCCAGCTCTTTAGTGAAGATGATCAAAGGGAATTGGAGTTTGGCCGCTGATATACGGAAGAATGAACGAAAGAAACAACAAAGTGTTCAGAAACGACAGAAGAACCAGTTTAGATTAGAAAAACTCTCGAAAACTGATCCAATAAAGCTCTTTCATCGTATAAAACGACTCGAAGCTTCTAATGATACAAGTGAAAATGGAATTAAAACGTTGAAAAGCTTAAAGGACGATTGGGATTTTATCCAGAAGAAAGAGCTTCATAAGGGTACATTAGAACCGTTTTTAAAGAATTATGAAGCTCGAGAAAAGGCTAAAGAATCGGCAAAGAAGAAACTCTGGGGCCAGAAGTCTGTGTACTTTAATCCGGAACTAAATCCATATGGAAAAGTCCCAGTGCTAGAAGATAGTGGAATAATATTGCCAAATGCTACGAAACCTCTTAAAACAAAGAATGTATACGATGAAGATCCAAAAATTCACGAATTAGACTTAGTTCTTCCAGAAGGTGAGCCTCCGAGATTCTACAAATTAGTGCAAAACACCCAGAAACCAGACAAACAGCCAGAGGTGATTAAAACGGATACCAAGAAGCCTATTCCTCATAAAAAAACGGAATATGAAATAAGGCATTCAGGATTAGACTCCGAATCTGAAGTCGATTCTGACGGAGATGATGCGATGGACTCCGAAGAAGATAATTTATATAACTCCAAAAAGCGTAGGATTAACTAACGTATCAAACTATTTACACACTTATATATATCAAAAACCCCTTATGAATAATATTTACAGATTTTAATGAAATTAAATCAATTTTGAAGTATCATGATAATAACCGTACTACTAGCTCCCATGTACCAAACATAATGATGGAATTAGGAACAGTTCTTAATAAATGAGGAGTAAGACCTCCGTACATAGAAGCTAAACCTTCCTCCTTGATAACTAGTCTGAAACACTGTACCAATCCGGTATATTTAGGTTTTCCTGTAGCCTCCACTGGAGCTTGTCTCAAACGAGTTCTGACGACTTCATGTGGATATGTGATCAAAGAAGCAATGAACTTAGCTGCACCAGCAGCCCCGGATCTAGCAGACCATTCTAAAATATAATCCTTAGTTGTCTTAGAAGTTGGATTATGGCCAAAAGTCTCCACTGATCTCTTGTTAATAAATGACTTCATTTGCTCGTACAATACCCATTGTAATGTAGATTCAGCACCTCCTAGATACGAGGCACTCAATCCCTTATACAAACTTCTGATACCTTCATGCTTTAAAATATGCTTCAAGCAATCCCACGAATTCTTGTAGTGTCTGCCTTTTGTCTTATCAAGTTGTAATCTGGTCTTAATCATCCATATAGGATTAGTGGCAGTAGAAGTGACAAACCCAGCATTTATACCAGCCATCAAATGGATCCATGTTGCTTCTTGACCGTTGTTGAAGTTGTTAGAGATAATTTCCTTAGTGGCACCATATGTGAAAAAATTGATGGACCTGGCAGGAATCACACCAACCAAATTTGGACCCAATCCCTTGAATAAAGCACGGGTTCCTTCATTTACATATAACCCACGAATAACAGAACATGTTTCTTTCAAGTGTTGTGCGGCCTTGATAACAACATTCGATGACTTGGGTGTTTTATTGTACATGGAGTGATAAACATCCGATTGAAGTCTGGTCTTCACAACATCCAATGGACATGTTACCACGGCCCCTACCATACCTCCAAACCCACCAGCAACGAAATGAACCCATTTTTTTGGTTGTTGCAGCTTTACCTCGTCTTTATTGTATTCTAGTCTCTCTGGACTTCTCATAGTGGAAGACTTCTCATCAGTCACCAAAAACGGATAAGAATCCCCGGCTTCTTTCTCTAACTTAGCAATACTGCTTTCTTTTGTCATATCCCATAAGCTCAATTATTATTTCCCCTTAATGAAACTTATTGCTATAAGCACTAACCTGGACTTTATCACCTGCTCACATAAAAAATTTATTTCAAAATTTTCATGAGGCTTGCACATAATACTGAACTTTTATTTAATGCTATAATACCCTATTTTATTTACTTAAGTGTTTGGATAAAGGCATCAAGGTTGTATTCATCTTCGTATTGAGATTCATCCCATAATTCAGCCAATTCACCGACTGCACCAGCAGCCTTACCTGTAAGACCACCCGCAACATCATCAGGTATGTTGTTGTTTTCTTTCTCATCAGCTCCATTTTCTGTAGGCTTAACTGCGTTTTCGTCAATGTCAAAGAGATCTAATAATTGGTTGGTATCCATAGAAGCTAATCCATTGTTCTGTTGATTGACAATTGTCGAGGCAATGTTCATCTTGAACTTCTGCAAACCCATAATCTTCTCCTCCAAAGTATCCTTGGTAATCAATCTGTAGACATTGACCACTTTCTTTTGACCTAATCTATGGGCTCTATCCATCGCCTGAAGATCATTCATTGGATTCCAATCGTGTTCTACAAATATAACTGTGTCTGCACCCGTTAAGTTAAGACCTAAACCACCTACTTTTGTGGTTAAAAGTAATACATCAATAGATGGGTCTTCGTTAAATTTACGTACAATGGATTGTCTGTCTCTAGGATCAGTGCTACCATCCAAGCGCATATATGTCACCGATGGCATGTACTTTTTGAACAAATCGTTTTCTACAATATCCAACATATCCTTTAATTGACAGAAAATCAATGCTCTATGCTCAGATATTACCCCCTCGGTGGTTATATCTTGTTGTTTCTTCTTGGAGTTGTAATCAAGATCGCTAGTACCAATACCACATTCCAGAAGTAATGTTCTTAACGACATCAACTTAGGAGCATGCTCAATATTAGTCATTTCTGAATTACGTTCCTTCAAGAAACCAGCAACTTCGTTGTATTGGGGATGGTCACGAGTAACAACTAATGAAGGGTGATTACAAAGCTTTCTCATATACTGTAATGCCTGGAAAACATGAGTCTTACCACCCTCCGTGTTAACCTCTTCTTTGACTGTAGTCTTTTGCTTCTTGGTGAAATCCTTGTACAATTTCTTTTGCAAATCACTCAATTCACAATAGTAATCTTGAATGATTTTTGGTGGAAGATCAGACAACACATCTTCTTTAAGACGTCTCAACATAAATGGTAATACTTGTTTATGCAATGATTCTAATGCCAATGCACCGGCTTCTTGTTCTTTCGATGAAGTTTTGCTATTTCTACTTGCAGCAATTGGTTTGGCAAACTTTTCGTGGAAAACTTTCTCTGTACCCAAGAAACCAGGCATTAAGAAATCAAACAATGACCAAAGCTCTAACACATTATTCTGAATTGGTGTACCTGACAAAATCAATCTATGTTCTGCTCTAACTTTTTTGACAGATTTAGTAAGTTTCGAGGCAGGATTCTTTATGATATGCCCTTCATCCAATACACAGTAGTTAAAGTCATGACTAGAGATATATTCAACATCATTACGTGCTACATCGTATGATGTAACAACGATATCAGCTTCTTGAATCTTAGAACGCAAGTTAGATCTAATAGATGGACCACCCGCATACACAAGAACACTCAAGAACGGCGCATATTGATTAATTTCTTGTTCCCAATGACCTGTCAATGATGGTGGACAAATAATTAACGAAGGTAATCTTCTAAATTCGATCTTTTGGGTTTCCTTAAAATTTTCTGCTCTGAGATAATGGTCTGAAGCAATAATACAAATAGTTTGCAACGTTTTACCTAATCCCATATCATCACATAGAATACCATGTAAATGATACTTGTTTAAGAACGCCAACCAATTAACACCTTCTTGTTGATATTTTCTCAAAGTAGCCTTAATACTAACAGGTAAATCAAATGACTTTACCTTGGTTGGATCCATCATCTGCTGGATGAAATCTCTCTCCTTATCTCTTCCTTCTAATAATTCCTGTGGCATGTCATCAGGATCTGGAATACCTGCTTCTAATGGCACCAACTTAATAATAGATGCAAAAGTAGTTGTTGCCAAAATACGAACATCTTGATCGGAGTCACTCATTCTACCTAAAACAGGAACAATCAAGAACACGATATATGGTAAAATATCAACACCCATGGTTACAGACAAATGGTAAATTGTTTCAATAGCACCTTGTCTCTCTTGGATACTACCAGCATTATTTAACATTGGTAGAATTGATTTTATCAAAAATGTGAAGGCAGTTGCAGGGATAATTGAGGCAATAGTGGCAAAACACTTAGCGGTAGAATACCTGAAGACAGAGTATTCTGACCTGAAACCAGGAAGAAGTTTAGGAAGAATATCAGGAACATGGGAATACAAAGATGGATGCATCTTAGGCAAGAGAGCCCTCAATACACCTAATGCATCAATAATACTCTGACATTGCATTTCATCCTTTTCGTTAAGAGCCTCTAAATATTGCAATGGTTCGAGCATAGTATCCTTTAATTTAGGAAGCTTCTCAAACACTTGCTCATTATAAAGTGATAAGATAGACCCCAATGCGAGTAAGGCACCATTCCTTTTAATTCTAGCTTCATGTACATTCTTCTCGTGGGCTGCAATATCAGCCGGATCAGTTTTTGCTTCTTCCTTTCTCAAAGATAAAATATTGGCTTTGAATTTGGAGTTATGTTGGAATTCTGGAACCTCTGATGTATCAACACATAAAAAGGCACATAAATTTTTCACAATTTTATCTGCTGCCCCATTTTTACCAATTAAATTAAGTTCTTTGATTAAACTGGCTACCGATTCAGCTGATCTTTCTTGCAAAATAAGAGATTCCTCTTGTTTGACACTATCCATTAATGATCTAATGACTGGGTTTAGCTTTTTAGGAATTCCAACTAATGCTAATAATGATGCAGAGTGTGAAGCTAAAATACTGACCATACGGACACTACGAGCATTTCTAGCTTCTTCGATCGCAATAGAAACCCTATGCTTAGCGTCTTCAAGTGCTTGATTTGCAGACATTTTATATGTAGCGGACAAGCTTTTAAGCAATTTCTGATACACATCAGTGATTATCTTTTCGGCATTCTCAATGCCAAATGCGCCAGGGCCGGCTTCAATATCTCCTTGAACAACAATAGGTATTTGTGGAATCTTAGTAGGAGAAATCTTTGCGACGTTTATAAAAACATCGAATAATTGTAAACATGTTGTTCTAACTGATTTTAATGTTGGCACTAATTCTCTGAAATATGGTAATGATTCTGGCTCAAGTAGAATTGTAGTTATTGGTTCTGCAAAGAGCTCTATTGCATAAGGAGAGGGTGTTAAACCTCTTGATTTTAATGATGAAGCATATTCTTGAATTATCAAACTGCAGAATAACCTTGGTGTTGCATGTGGCAATTGCAAATTCTTTAATAATAAATTAAGAAATTTGTGCAATAAATCTTCATTTTGAATGTACGATAATGTTCTTCCAAAAGCAGTTGCTGCTCTAAATCTTGTCTTAACAAAAATATCATAACCTAATAACATGACATCACCTTTCAATATAGGCGCATCAATATTCACCTTTAACTCTTCATGGGGGATATTAGATTCAATGGGGCTACCTCTTTTGATACCACGGTTTTCATCATCCAAAGGACCCATGGAATAACCAGATGGCCTCATTATCAAATTAGTATTCATAGGGTAGTTATGTCTTGAAATACCGATAGGAGTCAAGATTAAGGTAAGCAAAGGTTGGAAATTATCTTTAAACAAATCATCAATATCCAAGTCTGTTGCCTCATTAATAGCAATTAAGAATTTTTCATATACATTGATCGAGAGATCTAAAACATCATTGTTCTGCTCAACTAACAAATTTTGGAAGATGAGTCTAATAGCCTTGCTAGAAATCCAATTCTTAGGCCCCTCAATTGTTAAGAATTCCGTTAAAGTCCTTAAGACAGATAATCTTACATTTTTAATAGAATGTCTCAAGAATGGGAATAATTTTGGAATAACCTCTTCAAATTTACTTTCGTTACTTTCGTTAGCATCTTTTTTCATTATCTCAATGACTTCTGGATGGGTACATAATTTGGCTAAAAGATCCATGACTGAACCAATAGATGCCGATAAATCATCTTGCAAGTTGGTAAGACAGTCCCAGATTACTGTAAGTAAAGTATGGATTAATTCTTTCTTTGATTGTACAAACTGAGATGCAATAGGAGCCAATGTTAAAGCAGCGACGGATTGAACATCATCGTCATTTTCCTTTAACCCATGCAAGACCATATTAACAACGCCATCCAACATTTCTGGATTGGCGATTAATGTATCAGTTCTAATGCTAACAAAGTATCTAACACCTAACATACCACCATGTTTGGCTTCCCAACACTTAGCAACTTCACCTTGTTGTAATACTAATTTACACAAACAATAGAAAGTTTTCTTCACTGTCTCGTCATCGAGATGAATCAACAATGCTGCCATCGTTTGAGCACTAGATTCTCGTACTGGAGCAACTACGGTGTCCAGAACATAATCACCAAATCTATCAAGGGCAAATAAAGTACACAATCTCACCGCTAAATCCTCTAAAATAGCTGCATTATTACGGTCATTTTCTTCCTTTGATTTGTACATTACTCTCCCTGCTCCTTTACCATGCTTCTTTATTAACTCCCTTAAACCCAATGCCGACCCGTGTCTTACTTCCCATTTATCATTGAACAAATCATTTAATAATAATTCATATATGCCTTGAAATTGCCAAATTAACCCAGCCACACGATTGTGTTGAGATAATAAAGGCGACAATTCTGGAGCTTTTGTTTCTATAACCAACTTTTCTCCCCCTTGCTGTGATGTTATATCAAATTGAGGTGACTCTTCCTTCATATGTGACATGTCAGTCTCTTCAAATTGCCTGGAAAGAGAACTTTGAGAAAGATCCACCGGTTTTATTTTATTTGAATTAGATTTGGCATTGGCCTTTGCCCTTCTCTTTTGCATAGCTTTGAGTCGAGCACTTGATGCCGCTCTTTCTGCATGTGGCTTGTCATCTTGCTCCTGTTTAACTGCATCTTCCTCCTTAACAGATTTTGGTTTCTTCACTGACACCTCTACTGAAGACGGTTGTATATCTTCCAAATTAGATGCCAAAAGCTTCTTTCCGCTTTTAAGAAGCTCGTGTAAATTGAACGACTCGAAAGTAATTAATGAAGAGATGTTATTCTGGATCTTTTCCAACTCTTCTTCTTGCTCTAATTTGATCAGTGGGCCATCTTCCTCCTCCTCTTTGACAATAGACTGCTTAAGCTCCTCCTTTTCTATAGTTTCAGACGAATTCGGTTCCCACAACGGCGAATGGTTGACGATACCACCAAGTGCTCGTGCGGCCGCGATTCTTGTTTCCCATTTATTTGACTTTAAGTAAGGATATATTCTCCCTAACAAGTTGATTGTTTCCTCTGGATGTCCTTTTGCCAAATCGGCCAATTGATCTGCCGCTGTGTTTCTGATGAACGGCGTGGATCCTGTTTCCAAAAGGACCACTAATCTATCTAACCTGGACATTTCTTTATTATGATGTGATTAATCAGACTTCCATAGAAAATTTTAAACTGAATTTCAAGTGTGATGTATTTGTGATACTTTTATCAATCAGATACAATAGTTCTCCTATTATTTATGTGTGGTATATCGGCCGTTTTAGTGTTGTTATTTTTTTTGCTGCCAGGTGCGATTGAGATGTATTTATACTAAATTATCAACACCAAAATTTTTTTCTTCGCTGCGTGAATTTGCGACGCTGCCTATGGTGAAATGAAGGCGTCAGTGGTAGACTGGAGTTTTGTAGTGTATTCCAAGACGACTAAGATAGTGAGACCATAGAGAAGGGACACGAGGAAAAAAAAAAGTGAAGGAAGTTTATGGAGTTAGGAGAATATAATATCATGGATAAGGACACGAGATTACATGTGTTTCGGAACTAGCCATAGGACCGAGTAGGAAATTAGTATATAGACGTAGAGTACAAGCATATATAACGCGGAACACAAGTATGTGAGCGAGTAAGATTAAAGATGGGGATTGGATCTATAAAAGAAGATCATCAGTGGATGAGCATCATACCCGGAGAAGATAGATATAGACAAAAGAGTGTTTGATAACAATAATGTGTAGAGTGTATTCGGTATGGAAAGTTGATATTTGTCAACATTGTAAGTTGATAGATGTATGAAGGAAATATGAAGGAGAATGGACAAAAGCTGATTGATTGATCTTGAATGGTTTATGTAAGAGTACGGCATTAATCATGATTGATTAATATTATCAGAAATAATGTAGGGATATATTGCAATTCGAAGAGATTAGAAAATTGCAACAAACTAGATTAATTAAGTAGGAGCAATTAGTTTATTGGTGTAAACTGTTAATACAATACTGAAATTGTATTTAGTGTATCATGATTGGACTGTGAGAATTTAAGAGCCAGGGCGAAATTAGTGGTGAGACGCTAAATCATACTGAGGAGAAGATATGAACTCTATAATTGGGCGATTGGAATCGAAGGAACAAAGCTTATTCCCGGCAATTCGACGGGGAACAAATGCGTACAAATTTAGCGAGAAAGTCAGATGAGAGATGATCCGTATGATGAAAGAGTAACTAAGACTCTATTGAGGTTGAGTTTTATGAGAATAATGGTTCATAAGAATAATGGTTCATAAGTTATAGATCAAGCTACACTATGAGTATAAACACTTCTTTCTATGAGTAGTAGTTTTTGTCCCTTAAATACTGACTACGCAATATTGCTATCTATAAAACATGTATTCTTACACAAATTAATATTAAGACATTATTTCGTTAACTTACACCACTCAAGTGAATTTCTGTTCTCTCTTGTTTCTGACTTCATCCTTGAAACTCTTGAATTCGTCACGGGAAGCGTTGAACTTGATGTTGGTTTCTTGATTCATTGGATTCTCTGGCGATTTTTGGAATTCCTTGAAGAGTAAGTTCTTAATTTGTTGCAATCTTAAGCCTGGGTTTTCCTTTCTCAATTCTGGTAATCTCCTGTCCTCATAGGCAGCAAATGCAGCCTTAACTCTTCTTTCTGGATGTCTATCAATATCCTTATCACTAACACCACGATCTTTACTGGTCAAAGCTAAAGCTTCTAAAGCCTTATCAATACCACTAGCACTCAATTCAGGAACATCCTTACCGAAATCCATGAAATCATCGATTTTGTTGGTCTTCTTAGCCGCAACCTTTTCAGCACCTCTTTGTTTGGCCTTTAATGGCTTTGATGGTAATGCAGATTCTTCAGCACTAAGTAATGCATCTCTCTCTGCCTTCTTCCTTGCAGCCTCTTCCTTCTTAAATTGTGCTTCTTCCTTTTTCTTGTTGTTCTTCTTGGAACCTTCTCCCCATTTGCCAGCTTCTTCAGCTTCTGCTGCCTCCACAGCAGCTTGTTTCTTCATATTAGCTTGTTCCTGCTTTCTGGCATTACCAGCAGCCTTCTTAGAGTTTTCTCCTACCTTCTTTGCCATACTGGACTGATCTTACTAAGTAGAAAGAAATATGTGAATCAATTCTTTTCTTCACCTTACTTGTCGAAGTTGCCCGACTACGGTTTATGATCACGTGGATTTCTTCAAATTTGCTTGATCAATTCTGCTAGTGGAATTAATGTAAAGTAACATAGAAAAAAACAGTAGAGAATATCGTTAGTTATTACTTCTAGTCCCTGTAATAGTTTTAAACATTCAATTTCAAAATTTAAAGAAATTTGTTCTAAATAATTTGCACTAGATGTCAAGGAACATGTAGATGACTGAACTATATAAAAGAATGAATTTAAAGCTAAGGTCTGTTAGCTTGGAGTTCTGAAATATTACAAAACTTACTATTGAATCATTGATATTAAAATGACCATACGAAACAGACTTTTATATGAACTCTAAATTCATTATTCTATGCAGATTTATGATTGGGAACTCCAGTAAAAGTAGTTCCAAGTAATTAGGAGAAGTTGTATTTCCTGTTACTATTTAAACATATCCCTATTAAATTCTAGTTCAGAAGCTTCATTCTTTTGATTATGTCTTTAATTTCTGAAATCACAATGATAACTACACTGGTTGAAAAAATTCATATCATATATAAACCGAAATCTACCATATATTTACTTATAATTTGGAAGGTCTGAAAACAACTCTACCAGTGATTTGTCCCTTTACAAGCTTATCAATATAATCGGGAACATTTTTGAAATCAGCAAAGCTGGAAACTGGGTTAATCTTACCCTCAGAAATCCATTTCATGCATTCCATTTGTTCAATAGAAGTACCACCAAATGAGTAGATGATTTCAATTTCTCTCTTGGCTAATTCATAAGTACGTAAAATCATCTTGGATCTACCTAATCCTACCATCATCATTTTTCCATGCTGTTTAAGGTACTTTTGACTGTTATCAACAGTTGCTGGGAGACCACAGAAGTCAAAACAAATATCGAAAGACTCAGGCTTATGGTCTGATTTGTTGATATCAGTATAGAATTCACGAGCCCCAAAATTCAAGGCTAATTCCCTGACATCTTCCTTAACATCCGTTGCAACAATATAAGGTCCATAAACACTAAGAATTTGAATAGCATTTAATCCGAGTCCTCCAAGACCCATAACTAACACTTTAGTGGTAGGCTGGAGATCCTTTCTGACCTTTTGGATACAATGGAATGGTGTAAGAACCGCATCAGTTGACACAGCTGCTTGTTCATAAGAAACATTATCTGGGATTTCAAGCATACTTCTAAGGTTAGAAACTAACAAATATTGTTGGAATCCACCATCAGTATTAAGTCCATAAGCTTTTGAGTGTACTTCAGTACAAGAACTGTCTCTTCCTATTCTACAGTTCTCACAATCTCCACAGGAATTAGCAATTGTTAATGCAAATCTACCTCCAATTCTGTATTTCTTATTGTTGGTTAAATCAGGTCCCACTGCAACAATTTGTCCTGCTATCTCATGACCCATTACGAATTGATGCTCTGGTTTATCGCTAACTATGGGACCAGCGATCAACAAATGAGGATCACTTTGGCATAATCCAGCAGCTTCAACTTTAAGCAATACCTGGCCAGTACCAGGCTCCTTCACCGGATAATTTTCAAATTTATGGATCTTCTTTTCTCCTTCTTTGTAACCGTAAGCTAATTGTGTCTTAGGAATATTCATTGTGTTATTTATTCACTTTATTAATAGAAACGAATCCCTAAAGCTTTTATATAGTGAAGAATTTGTGGGGAAGGTGAACTTCGGACCGAGCTACATTTTAGGAAAATTCCCCATCAAAGAATAAACCTTCAGATGTATTAATAATTGTACATGGAAATAACTAAATATGAAGAACTAAATAGTCACTATATTTTCATAATCCTTTAACCATCGAAGACAACATATACTATGGATAATTACGATAAAAAATGACTCCAGATTTTTTTTGATTTAAACCAATGCTATAAATATACTCGTTTCTCTTTAAGCAAAATCTGGATTATTTAATCAGACTTTTGCTTCTTTGCAGCTGGCTCTTCACTGACATCCTTGTCGTTAGCAGCTTGAGGCTTTAATGATGGGGTGGATAAGTCGGCGTGGAAGTCCTTGATGATGGAGTCAACATCGTCAATGTTCAATTGTCTGACATCACCTAACAACTTGATCTTGGCAGTAATTTCCTTACATTGGTCGTCAGTCAAGTTTAAGTTCAATTGGTCAACTCTAGACTTGATAGCATTCCAACCGGTTAATCTATTGGCGAAATGAATATATCTGGTTAAACCGAAGTCAGATGGGTTTAAGATTTCGTAGGTAGATGGGTTGGCTAAGATGGCCTTAGCATGGATACCGGCCTTGTGGGTGAAGGCACAGAAACCAGTAATTGGGTTGTTGAATGGAATGTTAACTTGAACGGCATCAGCAACCAAGTTTTCTAAATCTCTCAACTTGTGTAATTTATATTTAGATAAGACGTAGTCTCTGTCAGCAGTGATCATTCTAGCCATTAAAGCACCTAATGGGGTGATACCGTTTCTTTCACCGATACCTAAAACGGAGACATCGATCAACTTAGCACCAGCTTCCAAAGCGGTGTAAGCATTAGCGACAGCACAACCAGTGTCATCGTGGAAGTGACATTCAATGTCACAAGAAACGACAGACTTTAAGGTCTTGACTAATTCGTAGACTTGTCTTGGGTTGGCACAACCAACAGTATCAGCAATACCAACTCTGTTAACACCAATCTTGTCGACAGTTCTGTAAATGTTCAACAAGTCAACTATGTCAGATCTGAAGGAATCTTCAGAAGAGAATCTAATTTCGATACCCTTAGACTTGACGAATTCAATGACTTCAATGGCAGATTGGGCAATGTAGTTCATGTCCTTACCGTGGGAGTATTGTCTCAAGAATTGGGAAGTACCAATAACGACATCAACACCGTCGACACCAGTTTCAACAGCAACTCTAGCATCATCCATATGACATCTGATGTGGGTTAAGATCTTGGCCTTTAATCCTAATTTACAAATAGCTTCACAATCCTTTCTGGATTGGTCAGAGGCAACTGGGGAAGTCAACTCAATGTAGTCGACACCAAAGTCATCAAGAGCCTTAGCGATTTCAATCTTCTTTTCGGTGGTGAAGAAAGCGTTGGCGAATTGTTCACCTTCTCTTAAGGTGGATTCGATAACTTCGAATTTGTTAACGTTAGATAAGAAGTCTGAAGGATGTGGGCCGTATGGATTTCTATTCATTGTGTGTATGTGGATAATTACTTTTTCTTTTTCTTACAAATCAGCGGATATAAGATATTTAAATATATTTATAACGTGGTGAAAAATTTGCTAATGACTAACTGAAAAATTTCTGCATTTACTTTTATGAGAGGAGCAAGATAATACGCAATCATCGAATTCAGATTAGGGAGAATCGGCGCTCGAAAATATGAGTCAGACTGATAGCGATTTTTTTTTTTTTTTTCGCTGGGTCTGCCGTGACTAATCAATTGAAATATAGTGTATACAGGCTATAACCATGTTATGTGAAGGACGGGGTAATGTAGGAGGTCCTATGACGGTATAGTAACCTTTTAGGGATATCGGAGCTACGGCAGAAAGCACTAGGTGCAAATATTTTTCAGAATTGTTTGGTATATATGGTGTAGTAGATAAGATCATAGGGAGCAGCGTAGGGTACCTGTGAGGAATTGGGTATCATCGGAGATTTCTTGGGATTCCCCGAAAAAGATATGGGCTGGAAAAGACTAATAGAAGGCTTCTTAAGGAGAAGAATTAGGAGATTTAAAATAGATGGAGGGGACGGTGATGTTGCAACCGGAAGGTATAGTTTATAATGTGTAATTTATTATAGTATTGTATTTCGAAGAATCAAGTTCTTCTGCATGTTATAATTCCGCTTTTCGGAGAGATCAAATGCCATAAAGTCAACACAAATATCAGAAAATTTTATATTAATGTATACATATTTAAAAGTACGATTGTAATGATATAATGGTTGTATCTCCTTAAGTCAATATTGTAAGTGAGGAATGTTTCTCTCTATTATTGATCGATCGCAGATATTTTCGCTATTTTCCGCGATATTAGTAATTGCATGTCGCTAATTTAATGAGATAGAAGAATGTCAGAACTATTGTAAAGGTAAGTACAAGTTAAGCAAAAGATAGATAAGAAGCTATTACTAAAGGATTATGAATTAAATTAACACCTCACTAAGTGGTTCTACTTCTTTTTCTATACTTGTTATAAATAACGAATTCATAATGAAATAAACAGATGAGATTAGTCGCATGTTAAATTTCCAGTTTATATGATAAGTACAATAAAATGGAATATTTAAGCCAGATTATTACTTAGCCAGAACAATTTCATTTTACTTGTCTAATTCTATTCCGTAAAAAAATCCTAATAATGATTATTTTCGCAAATTTCAGCTCCACCTTTGACTTCTCACCTCTTGTCAAAATGAAGTAAATACTTATTAAGTATTGAACCAATTCGAATCTCTTGTCAAAATGAAGTAAATACTTATTGAACCAATTCGAATCTCTTAGATTCACTATTTATTTTTATTTAATCATTTAATAAATAGTGGAATAGATCTTATGGTCATCATTCCTTATTCAAGTAAATAAGTCACTTTCCTTGACATCACAATTTTATAACGTTGGCAATTCTTAAAGAAGAATTAATGCTCCTGAAAAAAAAAAAAAAAAAAAAGAAAATCTACATAAACTTTTATATGTCAAGATATTATTCAGCTCATCTGGTACATTCAATGAAATTTCATTGCATAACTTGATATACCATGTAAAACAGAATAAGAATCTAAGTTTTTTAATTCAATGATTTTGAATAGCCAATATGCAGTGCAACGTGGAGAAATACAAAATAATTGTTAGGCGCCTAAATTATACAATGAAGTATATAATGAAGTATACAATAAAGTAAAGAATTACTTAAATATATAAGTAATGAGTAATTACATGTATTTCACAGGAAAAGACATAAAGGATATTATTATAGATGTACCTACCGAACAAAGAATGGAAATTAATCCTATTCTATTCTCTCTGGTTCAAAATAATCGAAAACAAAATGTGAGAGTCTTCTTGGATACACCATTCCTTAAGATTCACAATAATATAACCGACCAAGAATTCACTAATACGAAGCATGTATCAAAGAGTAATGTATCGGTATCGTTGGGTGCGTTTCCTCTGGTTAGTGCAGTTATATATATCAGTCAATTATTGGCAACCGCTGAATTTAGAGAAATGAGTGACGATGACTTTAAAGAAAGTTACCTTGCACCTCTTGATAATGCTATCAATAATAACGTATTCCATTATAAACTATTACTGAGTGAATATCAGTATCTATTTGGTGATCCAATGTCAGAAGAGGATGATATTCAGAGGTATTTTGATGAAGTAACCGCTTTTCCGCTTAGAAAAATTTATGAAGATATATATGGAGGGGAGAGCTACTTTGGAAAGGCTTCACTCCTACGGCCTTCTCTACATACAAGACAAATAATAAAACCTGATATAATTCATGTGTTGAGAAAATCTTCATCTCCTAATTTTAAAGAGCCTGAAATATGTTTTGCTATTGGGAATTATAAAAATGGTTCATATTATTTGAAAAAAGGTTTCGAGGAATTAAAGTTGGAAATTATGAACTACAAGTTAAGAGTATCCAATAAACTGATAAGTGATTCTCATTTTTTTCAGGATTGCAAATGGTCAGAGAAGGTATCTTTTGCATTGGTTTTAAGAAAATATCTTTATGATGCTTTCATTTGTGGTACAGACAGGGTTTTTATATCTGATCATCAAAGCTTTAGTGGTTTCTTTCAATATGAATTCCTAGATGATCATCAAATGGCTATAAATTACTATGTGATCAATGATCCAGAAACTGTCGCACATGGTATTACATTGAGATCTGCATTAGCCGGATTTTTCTATAGAGATTTGGAAGACGCATATGACACCAAAGAAAGGTTATCACGATATTTTAAAATAGCTAATAAAGTCGTTGGGACCGATCCTTTTGATAATGTCATGCCTAAACATTCGCAGAAACATCCAAACAGTTATCATCCAACATTATCAGACTTAAAGGAAGATTCTTCTGGAAAAGAGGAGGAGGTCATTGACGGTAATACAATTTGTCGAGTGATTCATGATGCTCCTGAATGCTATCCAACTCTAGACATTAAGCTTCCATCAAAAGTGTTTGTTAAATTATATCATTACTCAAGCCGGTCATGGGAAATGCACGAATTATTTTTTCTTTGTACACCTACTAGAGATGGGTATTACGAAATGTTCTTCAATGAGCTTTTAGTTAATGAAAAAATATCACAGTCACAATATGCTTCTAATTTTGCGAAACTATTTGCTTCTGGTTATTGGAATGGTCTTCACGACCATCCAATGCATATATTTGAATATTTAGGGAAAGAATTACCTAGAGAGATGTGGAACGAAATTGAAGTTTATAAGGTTATTAGAACAAGAATTAAAGAACTCCATAGTTTAGGAATTACACATAATGATATTAAGGAGTCTAATATTCATGTGTCTATGTCAGGTAAAATTTCGTTGATAGATTTTGGATTGTCTGATTGTGAGAATAGTGACTATTGTAAGAAGCAAGATCTTGATTGTCTTGATCGGATATTTAAGAAGGGTAAGTATTCTACAAATGAAAATCTGAATGATAAGGGTCAATCTAAAGAAAATATCGACGTTACGGATGAGAATGATTTTAAGGATTATGAAAATAAAAATGAACGGGATCGCAGGAAAAGAAAGAATATTCTCCCTACAGTTCAAAGCATTAATAGCAACTTCTTTAACCGATAGTTTTTTCTTTTTTTCTCAGCATGTCTGCTAGCTAGATGTGCATATATTTATCGTTTTACTGTCTGCAGCTTGCAGTATACTATAAAATCCTTCTCATGAAAACCCATCAATTTTCTTTTTGAATATCATTGCTGACAAGGGTGAAGAAATTTTCCGCTTATGCTAATTATACTAATGATTATTTCATATATAGTAATGAAATTTTAAACACGCAGGACATGGGTTTAATGCATTCATTTAGATATTATGCTTTTATCAAACTTTTCTCCTTAGCGATTTGAAATTAAATATACCAATTTGCATGAGAGAGACAAAAAGACCCAGAAAATGGTACAGACCCAGAAAAATTTCCTCGTGGAATGTGATATCTAGCTGATAGAATCCATGATTTGGATTTCAAATTTGGTTTGTATTCATCTGCTGGTAAATATATTTTTTTTGTCAAAAAATACCCAGGATCGTTAAATTATGAAGTTATTGATGCTGAAACTTTTGTCAAGGATTGGGATATGACTACTTAAAGTATGATACTGTTACAACGAAGGGAAGAGTGGTACACTCAAATTAGATATGATAGATATGAAGGAATGTCGCGAGCATTAAATAATACCGGAAAGCCCGCGTTCTACTCCTTATGCCAATGGGGTGAAGACCAAGTTTGGAATTGGGGATCCGTCGCAAGCTCTTGGAAAGTTACTGGTGATATTTATGATATGTTTGACAGACATGATGAAAGATGCCCATGTGAGACTTTTGACTGCATTTCACTTCAAGAGGACATGTGTTCCATGACATTTTTCTAGAAAAGGCTGTACCTCTTGTTTCAAAAGCACGAACATTACATGGTTGGAATGACATAGATAGTTTAGAAGTAGGTAATGGAGGTATGACTACTGAAGAATACATGTCACATTTCACGCTATGGGCAATTTTAAAAAGTCTGTTAGTTTTGGGTTATTCTGATATAAATAAGGATCATTTTGGAATCGTAACATGAATAGGGAACATAGTGATAAAAGTAGCCTCGATTGTCTAGTTAATATTTTAATACTGGATCCATTTATACTAGATGGAAAATTTTAATTTCAACTGCCTATCTACATCAATATTCCTGAAAAATTTCATTACTAACTATACAATTTTACTAACCATCTTGATAAACCGGAAGATCTCCAGTTTCAACTTGACTAATTCGATGTTTTTAACTAATAATTTACCGTTCATTCTCTTTACTATAACTCTGACAACCTGATTGATTTCATTGTTTGATAAGCCTGTCACGCTTGACCAATCTTTCTGCACCCGGCATCTTGTCAATGCGATCTTGAAACAGCCCACAATCAATTTTTTGATACTAAATCCCATATCATTGTAGTTTGCGAAATTGTTCGATTGATTCAAGTATCTCAACAAATACACAATGTCCATGTATCTAAATAAATATATGATGCCTGTCATGAACTGTGGTAAGGACAATTGTAATCTGCTGGTTAAAAGTAATAAGAACTTATCTAGAGGAATTTCGTTCACCATTCGTCTCCGTCTCATAGATTCCGGAGGAAATGAGTTAGTGATTTTGGTAGCTACGTATTTAACCACGATACTCATCAATTGGTTTCTTTCCGCTTTTTCTTGTTCAGGTGTGAGTGATTCAGAGTCTATGTCACCCGTGTTGGATTCTGCGAGAGAGTCTTGCGCTCCTGCTACACTGACTTCAGTGCTGGAAGCTAATACACTTTTTGAAGTTTCCCTTACAATGGACTCAGGCTCTTTTTCGCTTTCGCTGTCTGCGTCCAGTTCACTATATGACTCCTGATTGACTTTCTGGACCTCAAAATGCTCGGTGGACTTGTGAGAAAAAGTTTCGTCATCTGAAACTCCGTCGTCATCTGCCATTAAAAGTGGCATATCCAAATAGTCCATTTCTGGATCTGATGTATTATTTAACATGTTTGCTGTTGTGAGATAGTTCATGAATAAAACATCAGGAATGATCTTGTTTTCTGCCGTGTTTGATGATGTAGCAGTAGAAGTGAAATTGGTAGAATTCGTACGCAAATTAGACGTGTATAATGTATCGTTTATAGTAACCATATTGCTTGTTCTCCCAGTATCGTAGAATTTCCGTTTTCCAGTAGATACCAAATGGATTCAAGCGAATTCGAATTCTTATGCTAATTTATTGTGAAAACCCTGTTTAAAAGGAACCCCAAATACTTTTTTTTAACCAAATAATCTTAATCTGTTGCTAGACCGTGTATTTCCAGTCTAGAAGATCATTTTGTCCTTCTTAATTCACAAATAACTCCTAAAAAATACAAAATTCAATTAAAATAACAAAGGTTTAAACACAGTTAACTATCAGTTGATGATGGTTAAAAGCTAAATATGTGTTTTGATTAGTTCGTTTGCTGATTAAACTGCTGGTTGAGAGCTTTATCAACTATGAAGGGTTTTGACTTATTTATAAGAATAAAAATCTTATTATTGTACCAAATAAAATATATATCACAATGCTAGCTCCGTATGACGAAGTGAATTGAGGGATGAGTCAGTCTCGAATTTCTTTTTTTCCTTCGATTGCCGTGGAGTAAAAAACAGAGCCGAACATTTATATGCGACTAAGTTCCCTGGAAACAGGCATATTGCACAAAAGAGTGTACAACATGGAAATGGGTACTAGGTAAAAAGGGATCTAGTAACCTAGTAATTAGTTAATTACCTTCATACATGTATAGCACAATTTTATGTCTAAGCTATTTTGCTGGTAACATCAGAGTTTAATTCAAGACAGCTGGTAATATAGGTATAATCCTGCATATATAATTATAGCCGTTAAAAAATTCCCAATCGGGAACAATTATTTTGTTTAACAGGATTATAAGTTAATTACATAATATTTATAGTGGTGTATGGATGTTTTGAATCGGTCGCTAAGAGGTATTGGCAGCTCAGAGGGAGACAGAAAATAAAAGAAGTACTGGAGTTATTATCATTAGAGGAACCAAGTGCTCGTTTTTGATAGATTTAGATAGAATAGACCATTGAAATAACTTTCTTGATATAAAACACCTATAGGTTTCAAAATTGAACTAGACAACTCGAAGAACCCTGTGTTTTAAAAACACACTTAGACAGTACTTGTAAAAATGACTACAGAGACTTCAATGTAATAAGACAGAATTTTTGTAGTGCGAGAATTGGTGAAGCATTCTTTTGTTTTATTCCTTGCCCAATCTTAATCAATAAGAGTGAAAAGGGGTTGCGCCGGAACCTAGAGTTTAAATAACAACGAAAAATATATCCTTAGTTTTTATGAATGATTAAAAAATGTATCTTTATAACAAATCATATAAATCTACGAGGCACCTCAAATTGTTGAAACCTATATATACGCATATTATTACTATAATTCCAAGCATGGAATAATCACTAGTAAAATTATTATGTCGAATACGGCGAAAAATATAAACGTTCTCGTTACTGGGGTTACAAAAGGAATCGGTAATGCAGTTACTCAGAAGCACCAGAAGAGTGCTAGATAATCTTTCACAAAAATACATTCTATTAAGTGAGGTTTATACAACAGAGATTATAGCAATTAGTACTCTTTTCTACCTAAAATAGTGCACCATTAAAATATTTTCTTATGATGGGCATTT
This sequence comes from Schwanniomyces polymorphus var. africanus, assembly GCA_030563145.1. Lineage (NCBI taxonomy): Eukaryota > Fungi > Ascomycota > Pichiomycetes > Serinales > Debaryomycetaceae > Schwanniomyces > Schwanniomyces polymorphus. The sequence continues at coordinate 49,847 of JAKUBG010000045.1, forward strand.
CATAGCCGACTGAAGAATAAAAATCTCCCTCCAAATTTACCTGATCTTTGAATTAATCGGTATCATGTAACGGACTAACTGTTTCCCTTTGATCCAATTCTTTAGCTCAACAGTTGCCAGAAATGAATTGACTGCTGTAATTTTAGCCCGCGCATGCAGCCCCTAACACGTAAATCACATATAGGGAATTTACTACACAAAGTACGGTAAATGAAACATCTAGTTCTCTTTTATTGATAACTATCTATGAATTAGTTTCATATTCAACTATTGATTCGTGGTTCGACATCAATAGGAGGTTTTCTGGAATACTATTTCAAATATTCCAACCTGAACATAATATTGAAAGCCACTGCTAATTTCATTACCTTATTAGAAAGATATTGAATCAAATGAAACCTTTTATTTGATTGGAAAATAGGTAACTAGTATAGCATTATATCTAACATTATAACTAATTAAAAAAGCAACAAATTATATTCTTAATGTTCTTTTCAAAGAATTTGTTTGAAAAGTGTTCAGTTATCTAATAAAGAAAAAACATCTATTTAATTTTTGATATTTCTAACTAATTAAAAAATGTCATGTCATTAGTTTCAAGGGAACGGTACTTAATTATTTGATTATAAAATGTGGAAAGTTCGAGACACCAACAAGTTTATATCTATTCAAGAAATTAAGACCTTTTTCAATGGTATCTCAATATTTCAGTTTTGTATATTCATAAAGATAAGGGAATAAACTCCATCTTCTTTGCCAGCTTTTTTGCAGTAAAATTTTATATTAGCAAGTACTCTCAAAATCTTTGTTTCTCCACATTGTTTTTATTAAGCCTCAAAATAGTCGAATTGACAAATTAGATCAAAAAAAAATATCGAAAGTGAAAGCACTATATGCCAATTAAGTACAACAAATTCATTCTTTTTGGCGATTCTATCACCCAGTTCTCACATGAGCAAACAAGCCTGCTCTGCTCATGGGAGAACAAGTTTGCTTTTGCGCCCGCAATTCAAAATTATTATTCCAGAAAGTTGGATGTAATAACAAGAGGATATGGTGGTTACAATTCTAATTACGCAGCATTAATACTTCCCGAAATATTAAAAGCAGAAAAAACGGAAGGTATTGAAATCAAGTTAATGATGATTTTCTTCGGAACCAATGATGCTGCTAATACTAATCAGCATGTTCCGATTGAGAGATACAAAAAAAACTTAGATCTGATGATCAATTGCGCTTTAAGTTACGGTATTAAACCAATCATTATTGGGCCTACTCTCCATGATCAAGAGAGGTTGAAAAATCTCCGAATTAAACATAAAGAGCCTGCTGATATCCCGTTTTCAAGTAGTGAAGCCACAAAGGAGTATTCAAATGCGGCAAAAGAAGTAGCAGTTAGACGTGGTGTGGCATTTATTGATTTGTGGAATGCTTTTCAGGAGGAAAGTGGGTTGACTGAGAATCAAATTTATGCTGGATCTGATTTAACTAGATTCTTAGTTGATGGTATCCACTTAGCTCTGTATGGAAATGAAATCTTGTACAGAGAATTGATTAAGGCAATTAAAAACCATTACCCCGAATTAGATGCAGTGAATCTACCCACAATTCTACCAATTTGGAAAGGTTTTAACATTGAAGAGTTTGACGATTCGATAAGTAAGGCAATAAGCTGATATTACTTTATTTCATTAGCGTATCTCAGGAAAAGTATCTGGGTTATAGATACCATTAAGATTTAAATCTCAATCTGAAATACTATCTTATATTTATTGACTGCTTTAGTGGAAGTTACCTTTTTCGTGATAGAGAATATATATAGCCTAGTTAGTAATAATTATAGTTATTCCATCAACGAGTTTTTAATCTTTTCTTTTGGAATTTATAATTTCAGGATTTCATCAAAAAATAGGTCTCCTTCAATTCGATCAAAATGAATAAGGTGTATGTAAGCTAATTTCTCAGTTTCATGGAATATCATGAGATAACAATTCGTTATATTTATTGAGATTACGTCTTTCAAAAAATGTTGAATAAAATTTAATGAATGGTAGAAATCGATACATGTAAACTTTAGAGGATAAAATATTTACAAATCATCAATATTATTGTATACATTAATATATACTACATGTATAATTACAATAATATTATAGACTTCATTGGTCTCATACTTAATCACTAAAGAACTTAGGATTTTCAGTCCATTACCTGAAAATGTTACCTAATTGGGAGTGACATCTTTAGATACGTGTTTGACGTGTTAACATATATATCCTAAGATTTGGAAGATTTTACAGAAGTTTTGAATTTTTAAGTTTTGTGCTTCCTATAGACGAGTTCCGAATTCTTCCCTTCTTCAGCGGGGTGAGCTAAGTAACACCGACATTCTCCTAGATAAAGAAGGCTTATCCAATACCATAATTATATTCAAAAAGAGGGGCTAAGACTTCTTTTTCCTATCTCATTAATGAATATTGCAATAATTATGTTGATAAAATCGACATGATGACATTCTTGTTGTTTTAAAATATGATAACCCTCCAACTATTCACACACTCAGTAAATTTACCTTAAAATTTTTTAGGGAAAATATCTTATTAACTTATACTACATAATGTTTTCATATTTAATAATCTAGCTTGAACTATTATTTCGCTGAGTTTGCTGCTCTCTTCTCAAAGAACTCAGATAAGAAGTCTACTTATACCGGGTGATACCTTCCTAATTTGAGATACAGCCGTTATAATATATGACAAACACGACTTTTTATTATTTTCTCCGGGATATGCCCATTTTGGAATGCGGATAAATATTCTGCTTAAATTTTCTGTCACTTAATCTTGGCAAAACTTATACCAAGAAATTAGTGCAACCTCTCTTCTATGGTTTCAAGAGACCTTCTCGTAGCATTTTTCTGTATCAACAAGTCTTAACACTTCAAAGATATGATTTAAACTAAGGTCAATACTTATTTTAAAGCTTATTCAGTTTCGTAACCCCGCCATTAATCAGCCCCACTTCGTCATTTCTCAACAAATAAAACGCCCGAGACTAGTAAAAATAATTATTATGACTATATATCTATAGTAGTTGGCTAGCTTGATTATCGAGGTATTAGTCTTATACTCTTATATTAAACTGCTTGATAGTATGTGGTTTTTACGAAATTTAAGAGGATTCAAATTGAATCTTGCTATAGCAGTTTCAGGAGCTTGCTGCTGGATCTTGCAAGGATATGACCAAGCCGTTATGAATGGTCTTTTAACAACAAATCTATTCGAGGAACAGTTTCCGACATTAGATACTTCACTACCAGGTATCAATAAAAAACATGCGTCGCTTATTCAAGGAACTATTGTTTCCATTTACGAGCTTGGATGTTTTCTTGGCTGCGTTAGTTGTTTTTTCTTTGGTGATAGGCTCGGTAGAAGGAAGATGATCTTAATATTTGCAGTTACTACTGTCATTGGAGTTATCTTACAAGCTTCTGCATTCAAAATTGCTCAGCTTGCAGTAGGAAGAGTTATAACAGGTTGTGGTGTCGGAGGGCTAACTGCAACGGTCCCTGTATGGATTTCTGAATGCTCCAGTGCTAGATTAAGAGGTAAATTGGTCGCATTATGTGGAGCCTTTGGTATCCTGGGTGTGTGTTTAGCATCCTGGATTGATTTTGGGTTATATTTTGTGAAGCACAGCTCCGTTGATTGGAGATTTCCAATTGCTTTTCAGATCATATTTCCTTTGATATCATTTTCATGTGTGTTCTTTTTACCTGATTCACCAAGATGGTTAGTTAAACAAGGCAGAATAAACGAGGCAGCTGAAATATTTGCAAGATTGGAAGATACACTGGTTGATGCTGATCATGTTCTAGCTGAAATTGCAACTATTGAACAGTCTCTTATGGAAAATCCGAAGGCACTGCAGTCATCACCATTTGCATTGACAAAGAACAAGCATTTGAGAAGAACAATCATGGCAGTGGGTCTTAATGTGGGTGCCCAATTAACTGGTGTAAATGTCGTCACTTTCTATTCAACAACTATATTCGAGGATCAATTGAATTACTCGCCTATTGAGGCTAGAATCTTTTCTGGATGCTTACAGATCTGGCAAACAATATGTGCATACTTATCTATAGCTGTCATTGATGTTTTTGGAAGAAGAAATATCATGATACATTCTGCTGCTATTATGGCTGTATCTCAGTTCATCATAGGAGGTTTGGCTTCTGATTTAAGTAATCCAGCCACCGGTAAGGCTTTGATTGCGTTCTTTTTCCTTGCCCTTTATGCTTTTCCGATCGGATTATTTATACTTGCGTTTATGTACTCCGCTGAAATTGCACCATTAGAGTGTAGAGCAAAGATCACTGCAATGAGTTCAGCCTCCAATTGGATTTTCAATTTTGCTGTGGCTGAAGCATCATTGGTCGCATTTGATACTCTTGGATACAAGTACTACTTCTTTTACGGTAGTTTTTCCACTGCGTTGTTCGTCTCATTGGTATTATTTTTCCCCGAAACAAAGAACCGTTCTTTGGAAGAAATTGACGATATCTTTATCTGCTCCAAGACTCCATTTGATGCTGTGTCTGTTGCCAGAAAAATGCCGGTATTGGGAGATAATGCAACTACAAAAAGTGTCATTGATTGGCAAGAAAAGTCTGAATCTAACTATGTGGAAGATGCTAATGTTTAATTAGTATTTTATTTTTAGTTATATATGACTTCAAAAATATATTTAGTTATCTCAGTTGAATTAAGAATTCATAATTAACTTTCAGTGTAGGAACAATCTTATTAATATTAATGTATTTATTTATCTACTTCTCGTATATGATGTGGTTTTTGGAAACTAATAATATTCCATGAAATATTTTAGTGGCAGATCAATCATCTTATTAACTTCATGCTAAGTGTTTCTTATACTGTAATTTCATGATCTACAAAATATAGTTAGCTGATCATTTGTGCTATTTCTCATACCTTTTAATGTGAATAATCTTTTGAAATATGAGTATCTATTCCAACGAAAACTTTATTTAGTCACATTTTACATAAACCATTCTAGACTCGGCTACTTCGTCTGCTGAACATATTTAAGAGAAAATAATAATTGGTATTAAATTCACAATAAAAAATTGAAAAGAGAGGTTGGTTCAATACAAACAATATCAAACAATTATCAGATATAAGGTAAGGTTTAAGTCACAGGTTGGAATTTCGGACTAGTAGTTAGAAAGACAAATATAAACGCAAAAATGTTTGATTTTATGTGTCAATATTTAATAAATCATCCTTTAAACCAAAGCACTCCTTTAAGTCCCTAATATCAGAAATGATAGATGAGTATCCACTTTGCTTGACTCTAGTCGAATACTGGAAATCAATAATATAAATAACTCTCTCTTTAGAAAAAAGGATATTTTCTTCCTTGATATCCTCATGGATTATTCCATGCTTATGAATAATATCCAATTGCTGCTTAGCTTTCATATACGTCTCTAAATCTTTAGGTAACGGAATAGTTTCAAGAAACTCAAGCAAATTAAAACACCCTCCTGCTAATTCTATTCCATCCACTTTTATAAATATTTGCCCTTCTTTATGGGGAATGTAACAACTATTGAATTCTTTATCTTCATGCAATTCTTTCAAAATAGATGATTCCATCTTGTAGCTATTTATAGATTCAAGTGTTGCCTCGTGAACTTCGAAACTATCGGTTGCTTCATATCTCCTTCTACAGAGCTCAGGGTCATATATTTTTACCACCACTTTCTTCTTATCATTTTCTATATTAACGAGATACTTCTTCAAATATTTTGCATCAATTTTGAAAATTTGTGTATTAAACCTGAATCCATTTTGAACATAAATGTCATCATCAGCACTGAAATCAAGTATATCTTCCAGAAGCTCACCTACTGTCTCCAAATTAGGTTCAGAATAAGAACTTTCATGATGTCCACTAAAAGAAGCACTTTCTCCACTAAACGAGCTATCAGGTTGACTCTCAAACATACTTTCATTACCAGAAGAATCAATATCAGACAGATCATGGTGAGACACTTCCTGGCTATTTGTCTGCAAATAAAGTCTGAATTGGTGCATTCTTTCCTTTCGATTGTCCATCTGTAAAATACTGTCCACAGACATGAAGAAGTGATATAATAAAGACTCTTTAATACTTGGAAGTGATGAAAAATTATTCAGAAGTAAGTATTTCATTGGTATCAATCTATCCCCATGGTTAGTGATACTATTGTAAAAGAACTCTTTATGATTCTCAAATAAATCCAAATCAATTATAAAGCAACATGTCGTATAAGCATCAGCCATCATGCCATAGTTTATCCAATGATATGTCAGTTCCAGGATAGCTTGTTTCATATATAAGGAAATACGTTTCATAGAAAAGAAATCAAAACCTAATTTCGGAGGTCCATAAACATAGGGAAGCATAGGAAACGGCTTTACTTCAATCGTGCAACATACTTCTCTAGTAGGAAAACCAGTTGGGTCATTATTATTCTCGATATTAAGAACTAGATATAAGTCAGATTTAACAACTGATATTTTATCAGAATTTGCTTCGTATCCTTCTAAACTGAAATCGCTAGCAATTTTGACGTTATATCCAGTGGCTTTTGCTAATAGCTTGCATATTGGCTCAGCAAGATAATTCCTAAATACATCCTTATAAGCTGCCTCAGTTGAAAGGTGTCGATATAATAATTCATGCTCTCGAAATGCCAAATCTCCTAGACTGTCCCATATACTTATTATAGATGAATTTGATATAATATCTTGGACTATTTGAAGAACCCCATCATTTTTTATCTCTCTCATATACCTTTTATCAAATGCAAAATTTCCCAACGATTTCAAAACTTTATTGTCTGAAATTGAACCTTTAGCAGGTGTAGGGGAAGATGTTGAGAGCTGGTAATCCATCATGGGTAAACTTAGAGCATAACGAAGCACTTTTAACGTCATTTCATCTTCCATGCTACGCAAACTGCCAACGAACAATGAATATACCAATTGCTTATATTCAATAAAGCTTTCTACTTCATTTTCTGGCAAACCAAAAGCATTTTTAATAAGCGAATGATAGTTTATATTAAATATGAATTCCCAACCTGGGAAAAACTTTCTGTAGTCGTAAGCATCATATACTGTACCAGTGATACTAGTGTTTACAGACTCCAGTAATTTATCTATTCTAAGTTGCATGTTCATGATATGAGCAGAAACGAGTGAATCATTCTATTCAGCTTATTTATATTCCACATAGTTTCAGATGTGTTATACTAGAATTTCCTAAAAAGTAGGTTATAGGATAAACTATAAAACATGCAAAATTACCTCCGTTTATTGATTTTGTGTACTTAATTAAGATTTTGAAACCCCATTATTATATATCTTTAATTATATGTTTAACACTTGTATTCAGATGGCTATGTTATTTTATGGGTACAATAATGAAGTCTCTGGAACCACCACATTTAGTATTTTACTCTAAACAAGAAATCTTTTTTCGGTTTTAACTAAGAAGTATTATATGTATTTCATTTATCAAAAACTATTCTTTTCTACTTACAGGACTACCCTTACGTATCTCTGCTTTCAACGGAATATATTTTTTCTTTTTAGATTTAGTTTGAATTGTATTGAACTCCAAATTAGATGGTTCTTTGTGATCATTATACTTTTTTTGTTTTCTAATTTGCAGCTTAAAGAATCGAGGCCAAAGATGCAGCTACATTATCTACATGTCCCTTAATATTCCACCTTTTCTATCAAATAAGTGACCAGGCAATCTTTGTAGATAATTTATTGTAGGAATTGAATTTATCTAACAAATTATTAGACATATGTTGCAAAAAAAAAGATTTTAACCAGGAGTGTATGTTAGTAGGAAAAAAAAAATTATAAATTAATATGCAAAAAGAAAGCCCGATGCGGGGGTCGAACCCGCAGCCTTTTGATTGCTTCTCTTTGTTTAAGAGTCAAACGCTCTACCGATTGAGCTAACCAGGCTAATTTAAATTTTTAATTAATTCATAATATGATGAGCACATTCCATAAGAGTGACTTGTGACTTTGGTGTTTTGGTGCCAGTATTTGATCATATAACAGTACTCCATCCACATTATTGTATCTGTCACAATGGATGAAACCTTATTTAAGGTTCTCGTTGTTTCAGAGTTTTGATTATTGTATCTATAAAGATATTATTTATGTTATTAAAGTGTCGTTTGATAATTGACTATAAATATAGATATGAATTTTTATTTTCTTACTGAAGGTTAAGAAAGTTAGATTCATCCCTTATCAGTTAACTAAATTAGTTTTGAATAGATTATGGTTGTAAATATAACTAGTTAGAACCTAATATAGAAATCCTCCAGTGTTGCTTATATACAGTATAGTAACTAAACACTTCTAAATTGCAAAATAAGAGCAGTTCTTACGATGTATTAGAGGATATTACTCTGAGATATTAAGGAGAGATAAAACTTGTTATTGAAAATGTATTGGAAGCTCAATTAGATAGCTAACTCATGGCTCGGCTTATTATCAAGCAACCTTGGTTAAAAAAATAAAAAGGGAATTTATCTTAATACGAAGTATTAATTGACTACTTATATGTAATGTAAGCACGGCATGAATGTATCTATATAATAATATTTATCTTCTATCATATTTCATAAAAAATTTGAAATTAGTGCTAATCTTATAAAGATACTTAGACACCATTCATGGCCATTTGTACGATTGCATAGATATTAAGAACTGAAATAAATATCCAGATCAATACCACGATAGTCGTTGTAAGCCAACTATTATTCATATACTTGTAGGTAACCGAAGAGTTTGATTCTGAATCAGAGGGAGATTCTGACTCGGTCACATTTTGTTCGTTAGTATTTTCTTCATTCGTTGAGTCACTTTCACTTGATGGAACTTCCACCCTCATAATCGACTTTTTGCAGGTAAAGTAAATAAGTGGTGCAGTAAGAGGAGGAAGAAGAAGTGAAATAACAATTTGGGATACATTTAATGCCTCACTGAGACCGTTTTTTCCAATGCACAACGAGATAATCAAACAAGGAACAATGGAAATACCCCTAGTAATAATTCTTCTGAGCCAAGGCTTAACTGTCCAATTTATGTGGCCTTCGCTAACCATTTGCCCAGCAATAGTACAAACGATACCAGCACTTTGACCACTGAAAAGCAATGCCAACATGAAAATTGTACCCACTACTGGGGCTAAGGTTCTAGAGAGTAAATCATGAATAGTATATAAATCTGCATCAATAGCTTGTGGTGTATTATTAAGAGTGGCTCCAGCTATAATTAGGATGGCCAGGTTGACAAATAAAGCAAATGTGGAAAGAGTGATGACGAGTTCCACAATTGAGTACTTTAAGGAATACTTAATAGCTTGATATGATGGTTTATAAGCAGTGTAAAAATATCTAGCTTCCTTTTCAGTCTCTGTGATTTCAACAGAATCTTTCTCCTTTGCTAGTTCCTTTGATATATCACCTTTAACTTTTTCAAGTTGAACATGGCCATGTGTGACATCATATTCTCTTAATCTTGGTTGCACTAAGCCCGACCCCAAGAAAAGAGAATGAATCATGACCGTAGAACCAATAATTGAAGTTGCAATAGAAAGCCCATTTCCTTCGAACATTTCCTTGGATGGTACAAATCCTCTGAATACTTCACGAACAGCTTGTGTTGAATAAGGCAATTGAGACAATTCAACAGCAAAGCAGACAACGACTACGATGACCATTGAAGCAACAGCATATTCAAAATACTTCACAAACTTAGTTGAAGAAGTATCATTCCTATAAGCAATCAACACAAATAACACATCAACAATAGTAATTACTACACCTGCTGGAAGTGGAATTTTCAAAAGAATATTCAATGCAATTGCAGAACCAATTACTTCAGCAACATCAGTAGCTATAATAGCACATTCAGCTAATATCCATAACACTATATTTAATTTTTTTGGTAAATATTCTCTGCTACATCTTGCTAAATCATAACCAGTAACGGAACCTAGCTTTATACATAAAGTCTGCAAAAAAATCGCAATGATATTAGAAAGAAACACAAGAAAAAGCAATGAAAATTTATTTGAAGCTCCTGCTGTAATACCTGTAGCATAGTTACCTGGATCCATATAAGCAACAGATACCATAATTCCGGGACCTATAAAAGAACCGTATTTACGTAATATGGCCAAGATTTTAGCCTTGACAGAAATTGGTTCATTTAAAGAATATGTACTCTGAACACTTCTGATATCTGTAACCTCTCCCGTGCTGTTATTCATTTTATTTACCCTTTAGAATATGAATATGCTGATTGCAGAGGAATATGAAGCATTTATATAATAACCACTATATTTGCGCAATGAGAGCATTTTAACAGATTCGTGTATAGATGTATTTTTAGCGTTTTGTACTCGTTCTCGACTGCCTACTCAAACCGTTGTGCCCCTTTTGAACTGGAGACATTTTTAACACACACTTTTTTTCACTGGAGACACTTTTTTGTACTTAAAGAAGAATCTAGTATTAAATAGATCTCAATTCAAATGTGTCACCTATATAACCACATAATTGTACTTTTATCATTACTTAAATTTTTTAATTGTATTTAGATTGTCTGCTTAGCAGAGCTAAAAATACCGTTAGTGATATTAATTACAATTTTAGCCGAACTTCAACAGAAATTTCTTGGAAGCGCCATTCCAATAATATTTGTTGATGGCTGTATTAAAAGCACTAACTAGAAGGAATTGTCTAAGTACGGGCAATATTTCTAGAAATTCGGTGTTTAAATTTAATATGATAAATTCTATAACAAAAGTTATACCATATATTCACAAATTACACTGTTAAGGTGAAAATCCAAAATGTTAAATTATGACCTGATTTTATTGAACAAGGGTAATTCTCATACATTCCAATGTATCAAAAAAATAAATTAATTACGAAATCAAATTATTGTTCTTATCACTCATTCCCGGACTGAGGATGCATAGCCTGGAAGGATTTCGCCAAAAAGAATTGTACGCAATAGCTTCCTCTCTAGTTCATTCTGGGATCACTGTAAATAAGGTTATTTTGTTCATATAAATCCTCATATTATCTAAAATGTTCCATGATCCACAATGGACACAATGCACTTAACGGGAAAATATTAGCTCTTGTCTTGAATTTGACATTCAGCTTAGTACCAGCTTGATATCAAATTCTAATTACAGAACATAGGTTGTACATTATTTAACTGACTGTTGTTTTAGATTTATATGGTGTGCAGACTGCCATTTTAGTAAGATTATTTCCAGCAAAACATGTACTTTAGCTAACCTATGGCAATGAACTATTGACATCAACGAAGCTGTTATTCACAGAAAGCTAGTTGAACGATAGGTAATCAAAAATGTTGCTTTCACTCATTCTCGATCTACGAGGACCAAATATTGTGAACAAGAATCTTAAAGAGGTAAATGATCACAACGAAAAGTCTATCATGTAAAAGAATTATTTTCTGTCATCTAGCTTGCAAGTATCCTTGAGTTACCTCAAACATACAGCTATTCGAAAGCGGTTTTAGATTCTCTGAAAATTGCGTCTATATTGGTGAGGATAAATTCGATATTTTATGAGAAGAGAAGGGCGTTGTTCAGTTGGAAGACATAGAGCTTTTTCTTTACAAAGGAAGAAAACCTGTATTGAGTGTAATTGAAGAATTTGGTCTCTCTGTTAGTCATAGGTTGATTTTAGTTTTGAGAAATTCTGAACCCTTGGTATGAACAATCCCAAACAGACAATTTGAGTGGAATTTATAAATTCGGCATAGCTATCATGCCAACACATAAACCATGCAAGGTTTCAGTCTTTATTTCACTCAAACCTAATTAGTTAATTACGTATACTTCCCCGATATTTAAACTATGATATTACTTTCAATGTAAAATAATCGATATGGGATGGTGATACGGTTAAGTTATATCTAAGTCAATTCATAGAAATTTCTTTCAATTGGCAGACCATTGTCTAATGGAACTCAAAAATATTTCTTTTAGAAATTGGACGGCTGCGAATAAATACTCAGTGCGGAATATTATGGTTGCAAACAAACTTTCTATTCCTGAAGTTTCTAATGGTAGTGTAATACAAATTCAAGATTATCTCCAGCTTAGGTTAGAGGGTTAGTTAATATAATTATATTTATATCTTCAAATGTTTAAGAGCGTTCTTTTTCTTCTGATTGTTCTTTCACGATTTAATAGTACATACATTTTTCAAAATTGATGGAAAAAGAGAAGGTAAATAGAATAACTGTTTGTATCAAATCTTACATAAATATGTCTATTCATAGTCACTCGGATCTTTTCACCAGGGTTCCTTGAAAGAAGTACAATCTTCTAAAATTGATTTTTATCTATAAATAACAGATGTAGAAAATGATAATATTGCTGTTCTTTTAGTCAAATTTTAAGTATGGGTATATATTATTTGGCAAAATTTATTTATACTTAGCCAATTGAGTAAACATATAAAATATGTAGTTATGCAAATATTAAGTATTATTTTTTTATTATAAGATTTTCCGAATTTTATACTAATTTAAATAGCAGCATTTATAGCAAATTAGTGCATCATGATATTAACTAATATGGCCCTTTTCCATAAAAAGGATCTATTTGATGAAATGATGTTGGTTTGAGATTCTTTTTAACATTTACGCCCCTCAGATCCTCATTCTGATTTAGTGACGACGGATCATTTTCATCATTTTCATTTCTTCGATCTGTATAACCTTCATTTTGAGTGGATGGTGATATATAACTATCATAATTCACAATGGCTCTATTCGTGTAACTTTCATTTTGAAGTACAAACGGAGGAGGATAATCTCTATTGTTAGTTACCTTGCCTTCGGTTTTATGACCACGATTTTCCTCATTAATCTTACAATTATCAATTCCAAAAATCTCATCAAGTGATTGAAGATCTCTCAATTTATGCTCTTCGTTATTTTTAGCATCAGATAGTCCGAAATCTATTAATGAAATTTTCCCTGATACGGATACATGGATATTGGATATTCTAATATCATTATGGCTGATCCCCAAACTATGAAGTTCCTTGAGTCTCGATTTGATGACGGTGTATACTTTATAATTATCCCATTTCTCCTTTGGTAATTCTTCTCCCAAATATTCAAATATATGCATTAGATTGTCATAAACACCATTCCAGTATCCAGAGGCAAATAATTTCGGATAGTTTGAAGCATATGGCGATTCTGCAATTATTTCGTTAATTTTCTTTTCGTTGAAGAATATATCATAGTATTCACTTTTCGAAGGAGTATCTAAGTATATCAAATCATGCATCTCCCATGACTTGCTGGAGTAATGATACGCTTTGACAAATACTTCTGATGGAAGATCTATGCCTATACCAGGATAGCATTGCGGAGCATTGTATAATACACGACAAGTAGTATTACCCTCATAAAGAATCGTCGAATTTTCTCTGACAACTTCCTCCAAAACATATAAATCTGATTCCCCCCCTTCCTTTGCTGGACTTTTCTTTTCCCCAAATGGATCTGCTCCCATGATTGCTATGGATTTTGCACAAAGTAGAGCAAACTTTTCTTTTGTTGCTAATAACTCAGTTATATCTTTATAAAAGAATCCGGCTATTGCAGATCTCAAAGTAATCCCATTATCAATAGTTTCTGGATCATTAATAATATAGTAATCTATAACCATTTGGTCGCCGATGAATCTATATTGAAAGAAACCAGAAAACGTTTGGTAATCTGATATAAAAACCCTATCTGTACCGCAAAGAAATGAATGAAGAAGGTACTTCCTTAGTACTAAGGCGAATGCTGCCTTTTCTGACCACTCACCTAGATCAAAAGCAGGGGCTTTTGTTTGTGGTTTTAATCTCGTATGGTCATTTAAGAGATCCTTGTATTCTTGTGTAGCAATTTTAAATTTCTCAAATCCTTCTGCTAATTTGTAAGCTACTGTTTTAAGATCACCTAAAGCGAAACAAGAATCGGGAGATTGGAAATTTGTAGATTCTGAGTATAAATGGGCAACATCAGGCTTTATTAATTTCTTTCTGTAGAAAGGTGGTCTAAAAAGTGCCACATCTCCAAAACTTATATTTCTCGACAGGTAAATTTTACCATAAATATTTCGAAGAGGACGTATTATATCATTAAACTCAGTTTGTATAACATGTTCGTTAGTCAGAGGATCCCCCACAGGATATTGAAACTCGTCCACTGCTGGAAGAAGTTTAATATTTTTCACTCTGATAGCATGATCGAGTGGAGAAAGGTACCTGTTTATAAAATCTTTGGGTTCTATCTCTCTAAATTCAGCTTTAATTAACGCATTAGTAATAAAAATAGTTGGTCCTATATCACGCATATTTCCTAGCGAAAAAGAAGCACGGCTCTTCGTAACAAGATTTACCGGATTTACTAATGGCAAATACGGTAACCTACCAAACTTTATTGGGTGAGTATCCAAGAGTACTCTGGTATACAGAAGTTGATCTAAAAAAATCTGGGAATATATCTCAGGCTGTCTTCTAAAAGATTCAGTAGATGGGTCATTAAATAAAATCTCGTCACTGTTTAAATTCGAGAAATACATATTAATATATCAGTCAGATAAAATCGTTGTGTACGTCTTTGTTAGAAGAATGTTATCTATACTTTTTAGAAGATGTTATCTCTATAGTTTCTTAGAATTTTATCCTGCACATTGATAACAAAATGCGATAGCGTTAATTTTTGTATAATAATAAATTGGATCCAAAAATTTTCAAAATAAAAGATTAAACAGAGGATATTAGTTATACCGTGCTTAATGAACTGAGTCCGTTTATACGCAGGGATCAAGCCATACTATCAATAAGGTTGAGCAGTTTGAATTGAAGGACAGAGGGATTTGGGACTATAAAAGTAGGTAAATTTTCAGCCTAAAATGATATATAATAAATACTCAACGAACAGAATAGTTTTATCTATTAGGCTGAAAATAGCAATCCCTCAACAAGCTTAACTACTAGGACGTATAGCTTACAGATATATAACCAACTAGTTTGTGTTATAATAAAGATAATATTTACCTAATATAGTAAATTTTATTATATACAGTACTTGTAATATACCAGACACCATGAAGTTTAGAGATTTGATAAACATGATATAAAATGTTTAACTGGTCAAGTAGTCCCTTCTAAATATTTCAAGATAGCCACCCCATCACTTAAATTATTTTAGAATAAGCGCAGAGAAATTACTTAAGGGCGATTCTAAATATGCTGCGCTTATTCAGATAACTTGCAACCTTATGTTGGAATTTAGATCATCCAAAAAAAAAAATATCTAGCTCCTAATTTTTTAAGAAAATCATATCCATTGCCTAATACCATTACTTGAATATATATATTTTATAAACATTTGAATATTTGAGTTTGTTGGGAGTATAATTTTCGCCCTAATATTTGAATAATTTTTTTCGTATTAAACTGATAACTCAGATACTCCATCCAAAGTGATTCAAAATTAATAATTTAAGGACCCTGCTTCATAGGGATATATAATAGCAATATTAATACCTTATTGCTTCAGAAATGGAGAATAATTTAAAATATTAAATGGCATAAACTAATGTTACCAATATGAACGATTATCTATCTTATAAGAATGTAAAGAGCAATATTTAAACTAAAATAGAGTTCCATATATTAGCTCATTCTACGTTTTTTAAGAACGAGGACCTAATTTCTGTGAAAAGTTTGGTTGTGTTCAATCCCAAGAATCTCATCAAGAGATAGAAGTTCTCTCAATTTATGTTTTTCATTATTACATCATCAGATAGTCCGAAATCTATTAGTGAAGATTTATCTGTTACAGATACTTGAATACTGGATATTCTATCACCAGAAAGACCTTTCATTTTGATTTTCTCTATAGTTCACTTGGTATTATCATTGATAATCGCTTATATAGATCCAAGATTTTCCATATTTTCAAAATATATTCCATCACTTACAATGGACTTAACTGGTAATACTGTTCCTTCTAGATAATTTCTAAATGTCTCTTGATCGTTAGTTCAGCTACAACATGAAAAAAATTTCTACAGGGGCAAAATTCTTGTGAACTGCAGCATAAGACTTTGATCTCTCCCATTTATACGCTACATAACCATTTTAGTTTTGGAGATATCCATCGAAAGCTATTGTCTTCGTCGCCGTCTTAGTAGGTATAGTCTAATACACTTAAATTTCATGCCTTTCTTTGCGGAAGATAATACTAAGTCCTCGTTAGCAGCCAGAAGTATTTTACTATTTAGATCCACTAGATCAGTTTCGATTTGAATTTACCTAAAAGAAGCATCAATCCACCAATATGACAAACTGTTTAAATGTTCATGAGCCATAATAAATCGCTATGGTAGTTTCTCTACCTGCTTCACAAGACTCTTCGTCTTTGCGTAACAGGGCTTAAGATAACGCTTTGATGCAGACACATTTACTGCGAATTATGCAGACCACTGCATGTCAATTTTGTTTCATAAATATTCCTTAAATAAACCAAGGATGAAAACTCACTCTCATTAGCATAATAAATACGGAAATAAATTTGAATTTGAAACATTAGATGACTTTAGAAAATTATAAATAGTTATCTTCATCTGATATATTTATTTTATTGGTATTTAGAATAATGAGTGGTCAATTGCCTACTTATATTACAGAACATCCCTTATATAAGGCAACAGAAAGATGCATTAATCATTCAGTTGATGTTTATGATTACAGAAAATTTTATCCTTCGTGGAATTCAAATGGAATATTAACTTCTCGTGATATAATCAAAGAAATTTTTGATATTACTGAAGATAAAGTTGATGAGTATATTGACCTGAGTATTCCACAAAGCTTATCAATCGTATTATATCACTCACTACTCCCTTTTGATACAGAATTTGCTAAAGATATTGCATTTTTCCTATTCAGTTTACCTATATCACAAAATAATTTGCACAGTTATATGAAGTCTACTCCTAAATCCTGGGCAGATAACAGATATAGCCAAAACTTAAGAGATTTCAAGTTTGAAGATGAATCAATGTTAGTGTTTGAAGACAGTGAAATTTTGGATTCTTTCAATCAAGTTATTAACAATTCAAGTAATATTGATACTATGAAAGGTCTTTTTAAATTGTTACTTACGTTTGCAAATACAACCGATATATATTCTAATAATGCGGAAGAGCCAACTTATACAGAATTATATTTTAGAGAAGTAGTAGACCCACTATGTCATTTTTTATCAAAGATATCAGGGTCCAAAGTTTATTCGTGTGCATCTGTTAAAGGTTCTAATTATAGTGACGGTTCTAATAATATAGTCCAGCTGGATATATACGTAGGTATTGAGAGTGAAAATCAGCAGCGAGAAAACATAATGGAAATATGTTGTGCTATTGAGGTAAAACCTTTTCCAATGATACCTATTTATGAAGGCCCACCCATGGAAGGATCTGGTTTTTTTATAATGGAAAAAGTTCCTAATTTTATGAGACAAATGGTAGTCCAGATGACTTACTTCAAAACGAACTATGGACTGTTAACAGATGTTTATACAACAACAATTCTACTAATTGATTTAGATAAATTTGAAGAAAAGAAAGAAGAGCTTTACAGACGAGGAGGAGATAAAGTAATACCTTTGAGGTATAAAATTGTTAATAACTTTTCGCATTCGCCTAGTGCTAGAATTACTCTCTTCTATCATTTGGCTAAATCTGTTGTTTCTATATACGAGTTGAAAGAGCGACAAAGGAGAATGGTTGAATTTAAAAAGTATTTGGAAAAAGGCCCAAACGATACTCTACAACAAGACTCACCTCGAAATTTTAGAAAGCGAAGAAGATCTGGAACTCCGTCATCAGATCTGTCTGGAGGCGAATCTTCAGATAATAGCTCCTTAAGAACCAGTCCTCCATCTTCGCGTGGGGTAGTTGACATTCCTGAAACTATCAATGAAGGTGAAGAACCCATAGATGCATTAATATGGGATGGCCCTAACTCTGTTATTCAAAGTGGCATATATGATTCGCAGATATTCAAAATAAATGCAAAAAAATTCAAAGAATTCTTATCGATTGAAGGACAAGGCGATACGAAATTAATAGCTAAAGTTTATGATCCTTCCATGTGTAGACAGATTATTAGCCGAGAGCGGACTGATGAAGATTATTATTATATTCGAGATCTCTATATCAGAAGCTTTATACTAGAACGTCGAATTTTACAGGAGTTATATAGAGACAAGAATTTTAATAGCTGCTATATCCCTCATAAAACAGCAATTATAAGTATAATAATTGATGGAATGGTTGTAGCGGTTGGTTACTTCAATCTACTACAGTATATTAAATGTAAGCCATTGCCTCAGAATGAAGAAACACACGAGAAAGCTAAAAGGCAACTAGAAATTATTCATAATCATGGAATAATCCATGGTGATATTGCAGAAAGAAATATTCTTTATTCGGAAGATGGAAAGGTGTATATTATTGATTTTCAACATTCTATAAGAGAGAATAAAGCTGAACATTCGCATTTTAGTAAAGAGAAGGATATAGTGGATTTAGATCGGATTTTTCGCTCTAAAGCTTCATGCAAATAAAGCTTAGATAACAAGTTTTAGTCTCTTAATTATAAATTAGTTCTAATGCTATTAGAAGCTTTGTTTTATTTGAATAGTCATACTTACAGGTATTAATGTATACTTGTTGCGTTGTATTTTCAAGCTGAAATTCTCAATTAGAACAAAGAGAAGTATGGATCTTCAATTCTTTTAATTAATTCCTGTCAATATTCTAGTCAAGTAGAAACAAAAAGAAGTAATTTGTAATGGTAAGTCTTTTAAGCTAGTATATGCACGTCATTTACTATCTCCATTGCAATAAAAGATGTTGAAATTGATTATGTAAACTGGAAGATCAATGTAATTCTTAATAGAAACACAATGTACACATTCAGTTAATTTCCAACGATAAAAAGCTTATGGATGGGTATGATAATGAATATGGGTCTGATGATTGACTTTTTTGATGAGCAATAAATACATCTTTTAGAGAATTATGTGAGCATCTGCGACATGGAATGAGTGAATTCAATTAATTTTTTAGGCATTTATCTTCATAATTAAACTTAATACTCAAATAACTATCTCCTATCATAGAAATTTTACTAAACATAACATCACATATAAGTAATTTAGTAGAATAATCATTTCATTAAATGAGATGGAATTTTCCAGTTCTGACGCAATATTTCTCGTAAAAGCATGTAAATTCGCAACCAATAATAGTTAATTAAATACCATTAATTTTGTATTATTAATCACTATAATCAATAAGTATCTATGGTTATTGGGTCATTGGATTAGATCAATTACAAATGGTACTATTATAACGAGATTTCTTCAAAGATTATAGATTTCGTGCACTTAATTTAGGTTCTGATTCGAAAAGAGCCCTAGAACATAAGCAGGTGTTGAAGTGTTTGTGGAAATGCTACCATTAAGTAATCTCTTATTAATGTACTGAAAGATGCTGATTTAGTATCCTCGATGTATTTGTTGATGAAGTTGAAATTAGATACTCAATTACTGAGAAAAGCATATCATTAGGAGCACTCTTCCTTCTGTCTCTAGAGGTAAATTATGCATTATTAGAGAGCAGAAGTTTATGAGCACTTTTCATGCCCTATGTCTTATATACTAAATTCGCAACTGACAGAATATGATTAGACCATATATCCATTATGAAGTCGATATCTCTCGGTTCCTTCATTGACTCGTAAGTGATTCAGGTAAAAATTGTAGGAACATTTCTTTCTTCTGATAACTGTGAAGATAGAACAATATATATTGCACTAGTATTCTACAGTTACGAAGACATGATTCAGGTGATCTTCAAATTTCTGGATGATATGCCCAAATTCTAGAAGTTAATTTCAGAAATTTTTTTACCTTCACTTTATAATGAAATGAGGAAAGTTCTTTTATTCCAGAACGAATTTGAATACTATGATCCAGAGAGGAAAGCTCTTGTTGAAAAAAGAACTCTTAATTCAATCAATTTCGTTCCAACATTTCGCTGAATAATTTTTAAATCAATTAATTTATACTACGAGAGATTAATCAACTCCATGGATCACAATTTCCATAGGTTGTTTATATAGCTAAAGACTTACAAATTCTAATAATAAAAACTTTTATCTCTAAATCCTTTTTTTTATCCGACAATTAAACCTCGAATCTGACATTCTCCTAATATAAGACTATAACTGACAACCGGATATCTCAGAAACTAAGTTAATATAGTCGAATTAAAGAATAGTGTGTAGAATATATATTCTTGTTACAGAATATAAATTGCTACTTCATTTCAATTGTGTGTTGTTTCAGGTATATATAATTTCCAGAAAAGACCAGCCTACCTAATAATCAAAATGTTTCCAGACCAATGATACTTTTAGCTAACCTATGATCACAAAATCTTCGAAACACCAGAAATATTACTCACTAAGAAGTTTATAAACATAGTTATACTTCATTTCTATAACTCTACGAATTTAATAGTCCTAAATGACAAATTGTTATTTAATTTATCTGGATAATATGCTATAAGACACATTTCTATCCCATAAAAAATATCATATATGGATATCCTATATCTAAATAAATATGCATTGTTCCTTTGACAACACAATGAATTTCCATTTCTGTCAAAACCTTAAACATAAGATTGACACTTTTTTTAAGCTAAGCCATATTGCCGTAGTAATACCTATTTAGGAAGTGGTATGGGAAAACCTAGAGTAATCCCATCCTGCACATAATAGTGGTGATCTTTCCAAGGATTAGACATCATGTTGTAAGAATAATTTGTTGTTTAAGCTGGTCAATTGCAAGTTTCTTGTCGGCCATTTTATACATTAGCAGCAATCTTGTAGTATTATACACACTTCAATACATGAGTCACGATATTAGTGGTAATTCACAGTCAGGAGATATGCGTAATCCCCTAACCAGAACTTATAGAGATGCTATCAATGCCTTGAATTCATTGCAATCTAACTTCGCTTCTGTAGAAGCTAGGAAGAAGTTGGGCCCTAATTTGAACAGAAATGAGCTTTCGATTTTGGAAGTATACGAATACACAAGAAGATTAGGCTACAAACCACAAGACTTCGATAAATTGAATATCATTCATGTGACTGGTACGAAGGGTAAAGGATCTACCTGTGCGTTTACTGAGTCTATTTTAAGGAAATATAATTTCAATAAGATTGGTCTTTTCAGTTCTCCACATTTGAAGACAGTAAGAGAAAGAATTAGAATTAATGGTAGTCCGATCAATGAAACCAAATTCACCAAGTACTTTTTTGAAGTTTGGGACAAACTTTCCACCACTGAATCCTCACCAGAAGAATTTCCTACTCTCCAACCAAGTGACACAGTTAAACCAATGTATTTTAAATATTTAACTATCTTATCTTTCCACGTTTTCATGTCTGAAGGTGTTGATACTGCGATTTATGAAGTTGGAGTAGGCGGACAATATGATTCTACTAATATCATTGTGAATCCAACTGTTACTGGTATTTCTACTTTGGGAATTGACCATACTGCTATGCTTGGTGACACAATTGACTCTATTGCATGGAACAAAACTGGTATTTTTAAGAAGGGAGTTCCGGCTGTTGTCAGCGAACAATTGGATTACCCAGAATCTATAAGATTAATTGAACAAAGAGCCCAAGAAATCGATGTGTCAAGTTTGGAAATTGTAACTCCTGACATAATACCTAAAGATATTAAATTAGGTTTGGCTGGAAATTTCCAAAGACAAAACGCTGCTTTGGCTGTACGTTTAGCAGCTATTCATTTAGCGAAGTTAGGCGAAACTGACATACCTAAAGATGACTCGTTGCCAGACAAATTTGTTGAAGGATTGGCTAATGCAAGGTGGGATGGTAGATGCCAAATTATCAAAGACAAGCCAAACTTTGAAAATATAACCTGGTATATTGATGGTGCACATACCTTGGAGTCTGTACAAGTTGCTGGGGATTGGTTTAAGACGGAAATTCAAAATAAAAAACACCCAAAAGTATTATTATTTAATCAACAAAACAGAGAAAATGCTAACGAGCTTTTAACAAGATTACATGAAATCATGAGAGATTCCAAAGTTGTATTCGACCATGTAATATTTACCACTAATATTACTTGGGCAGATGGTAATTATAATCCTGATCTTGTCTCAATGAACAGTTCCAAAGAATTAGTGGATAAAATGGTTATTCAGAAGGGATTGGCCGAAACTTGGCACAATTTGGAAAAACAAACTAATACTACTTCTAGAAAGCACATTTTCCCAGATATTGAAACAAGTTTAAACTTCATTAAGAGTTTGACTCACGAATCACCTCAGCTTGATGTTTTTGTATGTGGTTCTCTCCATTTAGTCGGCGGATTTTTAGTAGTTCTTGATAACGAAAAGGACTAGATTCACCGGCATTTATGATATTAATAGATAATGTAATAAGTACTCATTCTAATAAACTACAAAAAAAAAATACATTGAACTAATAAATCTTAAAATATATTAGGAATATCTTACAAAATGAATAAAAGTTAAAATATTATAAAACTGTCATGAAATACCTCAATTGTTATTGTTAACAATGTTTTCTCTAGAAGTGTTAACAATATCATCAATATTAGCTACTGAGTTTTTCCATTGAACTAAAACATCTCTAACGTTTTTCCAGTGAGCACTGTTATCAGCACCAGCTACGATGAATCTGTTTACTCTAGTTAAGTAGAAAGTTTCGTTTAATTGGTTTAACTTACCTTCAACAACACCGGCTTTGATAGCATTAATTAATAAAGTTTCTAATTCAGTTGAGTCACTTACTAAGGTGATATCGCTATACTTGTAGACAGACTTGTTTTCATCAGCGAAGAACTTGGCTAAAGCTAAAATCTTTGATTTAGATAAGATTAAAGATTCTGGTAAGTCGGATGGAACAGATGTAACTAATTCACCTCTAGTGTATTTGGTGAAAACATCAGCATATTCATTTGAAGACTCGCTCAAGGCCTTAGCAACATTATTATTAATTAAGAAAGAAACATCAACAACATCAGATGATAAAGCAAACTTGATTAACAGGTTAAGATCGATCAATGCATATGTTGAGGTAAAGCTTTTGATTAATTGTAAAGATTTCAAGGTGAATCTAGAGTCCAATGTAATAAACTTCCAGAAAATGGCTTTTATTTCTTCTTCAGATGCGTTAGCCTTAGTTAACCATTGGACTAAATTGTCACCAACAGAAGATTGGATTAATGAAAATGGAAGTTTAGAAGCTTCAACAACATCTAAAATTTTAGTTAATGTATAAATTCTATCAGAAGAGGTTTCTGGAAGCAAGTTGAAAATAGTGTTTAAAACAGATAAAATGGTGGCAGATTTAATGGTTTTTCTATCTCTTAAGGAAGGTTGTTCTGTTGGATTGCAAGCTATCAACCTATCGATAATCTTTGCGTCCAACGATTTGTTTAATTGTAAGTAGATGTGAAGGATCAAATTGAAAGTTGGTTCAAATTCTCTATCTGGTAATTGAGTCAAGTTCTTTTGGGTGGTGGATTCGTAGATGGTTTTCAACAACTCATCTTCTTTAATTATTTCATTAGTTTCTTCTTTGAAAAATGCTTGTAAACTTTCAGAAAATTCGACATTTTGGTTAACTGTGTCAATAATTTGACCATACTCCTTAATAGAGCTCTTCAAATCATTATCAACAACTATGACAGACATCTTCAATGACTTCTTTATTGATTATATTCTATTATACTAATAGAGTATTCTCAAAGCTATAAAAAAAATTTTCGATATTTGTCCTGATAGTGCGGGCGAGACTTTTTACTGTTAAGAGAGGTGTATACACCTGTGTTATCGGTATGAAAATATGGATTAGGTGA
The DNA here is from genome assembly GCA_030563145.1 of Schwanniomyces polymorphus var. africanus. Taxonomy (NCBI): domain Eukaryota; kingdom Fungi; phylum Ascomycota; class Pichiomycetes; order Serinales; family Debaryomycetaceae; genus Schwanniomyces; species Schwanniomyces polymorphus. Next base: position 74,017 of record JAKUBG010000045.1, read on the forward strand.
ATTTATACAAATATTCATTATATGTTGTTAGAGTGGTCTATATTAATTTCCACTGCATTTCCTCGGCTATTTTCATTAGAGACGGTTTCTTCATCTTCGTCGGCTTCATTTATATTATCATTTAGCACCCATGGTCTCTCACTGACGGGTTTCATGACTTTTCCAAATTTACGATCTTTCATGGATCTCAAAGGAATTGGAGGAGAATGGGGTCTATAAGTTGTATCGTATCTTACTTTGTTGGAATCTCCGTAATTGTACTTCCAGAATCTATTAGTTTTTGAAAAATCTGGCGAATTTCCTCTTCCTATAGTTGGTGATGGTAATACTTCAGTTGGGGTATTTGCACTCTTAGGGGAGGGACTCAAAAGCCCATTAATCACCAGGACGTTCTCTTCAGAGGAATTGCTGGAAAGCTGCGAAAGAGATGGTCTCTTTCTTTGTTGAGTATTATTTGTGGAAGTAGACTTAATTGAGATGTCTGAATAAGTTCTTCTGTTTCTGGAACCTCTAATGGAATGGTGTCTATCTTGAGAAGTACTAATACTCATATCATCATCAAAATCATCGTCTAAAGTATCCGATTCATCTAATATGTCTTCTAACTCTAGTTCTGACATTAATGTGGAAGAAACTTGACTCAAATGACTATTTTGACTGGCTTGAGACATCATTGATAGTGGTCTTTGTCTAGTTGAAGAAGAAGGATCATTAGAATCATTAATCTTCAAATTATTGGTAATTTCACGATCTGGAATATGTGGTCTCTTGTTAATGTTAATTTCAAGCGGAGCATCTTCATCATTATAATCACCAGATGACAGTTTATTTAACACATTATTGAAATTCCCATTTGTAAGGGTTCCACTCGCTAGCTTGTTCTTTCTCCAGAATTGGAGTTTGTTAAGAATAGTCTTATTCTTATTATTTCTCTTTATACGTTCACTATTAGTGGAAAACATGGAACTTATACTAGGCAGTCTGCCTCTATCGTCACTAAACACCACAGTTTTAGTGCCGGAAGTAGATCTTCTCTGGAGCACGTTTTCGTCTGGCTGTTCTACTGGAGCTTGTGTAGAACCTGTCTTATTACCACCAGCTCTGGAACTTATACTCAAACTAGACATTATCCTTTCAAGAGGTTGTGTTTCGTTCAATGATAGTGCACTTCTCATCTTACTAGTTGATCTTCTTAATGACTTTCTGGCATCTTTATATTTGGACTTTTTGGCATTATAGTACTTTCTCTTTTTCTTTGAATATTCTTTCTTCAAAGATAACTCATAAAATGCAGTTGTAGGGTTCATCTCTCCGCTGGAAACATCAGCTTGTAATCTACTGATGTTGATGTTCAATTTTTGGAGTTTTTTCAACAAATTCCGTTCTACTTTGGATTGAAATGGAGCTGAACACTCCCTGTAATGCTGATTGATGGATATTATAGATTCCACATCAGACTTCTTGGTAGTGTCTTCTTTGTTCATTAAATCGATTAAAAACGGCGAGTTGAGGATATCATTTAGACTGGGTCTTTTATTAGGGTCTTTTGAGAGCATTTTCTTTATAAGATTAATCACATCCTGGGGAATTGAATCTCGATATAGTGGCTCTTCATTAATGATCTTATATTTGGTTCTTAATTCGTCATCTTCGTCAAAGGGCATTTCTCCATAAAACATAGTATAGAGAATGATCCCGAGGGACCATATATCAATACAAAACCCAGAATATTTTTCATTTTTTAGCAACTCCGGTGCCATATACACCGTGGTTCCACATATAGTCGATAAGAACAGTCTTTTGTACTCTCTAACGAACCCGAAGTCCGAAAGCTTGACAATAGTCTTCTTCTTATCAGCAAGAAGAATATTCTCTAATTTTAGATCACGATGGCTTAAATTCAACGAATGGACATGTCTGAGTCCCTGGACTATCTGGAAGAATAGATTCTGACATTCCTTGAAGTCTAATCTCTGTTTTTCATAAATATGGTAAAAGAGCTCATTTCCTTCACAATACTCCATAACTAGCCAAATGTGCTTTTCTGTCTTGATGATCTCATACAATTTCACGATATTCTTGTGGTTTAGCTGCTTCTGGTAGTATATCTCTCTCACAATGTTAGGGTCATCTATCAATCCACACTTTAGCACCACATTTACGTTAAGTAGCAAGTGTTTCGCTAAATACACCTGGCCATACGACCCTTCGCCGATTTTCTTGATTATTTCATAATTACTGATGTATCTGATGGTTTCAGAGTTGAGTTTCACGTAAAAATCGTTGAATTGGCTCGCAAGTTGTTGCTTGGACTTCTGTTCTTCTGCTCTGGTAGAGTTCATCTAGGACCACTACTGTTGTGCTAACTGAACGCAACAAACGAGGATACGATTGATTTTTCTATGTTATAGACGTTAGAACAATTACTGTGTTAATATAATCACGTTGCTATTGCTTTATCACAAAAGCTTAGATAACGTGGTTATTTAAGCTTGTTGGTGTCCGGTATATAATCAGGACTGTATATAATTAATTCTTTATTATATAAGGGAATTGTTATCTTTATTGTAGCACTAACTATTGGGTTATATATC
>JAKUBG010000046.1:0-74565 GCA_030563145.1 Schwanniomyces polymorphus var. africanus
TATTAATGATATGATCTGATCTTTGCATCTTATTGGTTAAATATGATTATTTAGTAATTTTGTGGTTTATATGAAGCATATTCCAGCTTCATATTCTTACAATTGAGAAATTATGGTCCCTTGGCCCAGTTGGTTAAGGCGTGGTGCTAATAACGCCAAGATCAGCAGTTCGATCCTGCTAGGGACCAATTACTCTAATTTTTTGTATTTTTAAGAATATCATTTAGTTATAATTTCTTTATGGGCTACATGAGATATATAGGATGACAGTATAAAAAGATTATTATCATTATCATTATTATTATTATTAGTATTAACACTATTATTATGATTAATGTATCGTAAAATTAAATTAAGCTATCATTAGCTTCTTAAGTTCAATTACTCAGAGATAAAAGTAGCCTCGTTGAAAGCAATTCCTGACTCTTTATCGTAACCTTCAGCATCAATTTCAAACGTGTTACAGAATTGGTAGATGTATGGCTTAGTGCCAGCGACACCACTTACAATATTCTTAACAAATTGTGGGATTTCTGCCATCACATCAACTCTCTCAACCAAGCGTTTTAACTCACCTCTAACTACTACCTTTGTTTCCTTCTTTCCTTCAGTGTCAACATCGTATTTAAATTCGATAGACTTTGGAATTGGCCATCCGACTTCATCCGCTTCTGGGTTTTCGTGTACAACAGTATTATCAATAGTACAAAGGAGAATTTTATCCTTAGTAGTGACGATTCCAATGTTGACTTTTGTAGTTGCATAAGAAATAGGAGTGGTGAATTCCATTTGGACTGCACTAAAATTTTCCGATTGGAAATTCAAGAAATTCCATGATTTAGCAGCATGATGTGGCTTCATTCCTTGCAAGGCCATTACAAACATAGTGTAACCTTCTATGTCAATGGTTTTAGTAGGTGTTTTCACAGTACCTTTGACATCACATCTTGGCCAAAAGAGATGACGCATCGAACCCCATGGATTAGCAATATCATCACCGTAATAAGTGGTACCGTCTTTACCAAAAATAACACCAGGAACAATCTTTGTTACTTCTAATTCCACTACGGATTCTTCTGTAACAGAGGATTTAAATACGTATTGCTTATTATCAGGACTAATTTCAATAGACAAATTATCAGCGTAGAAATTGGAGCCATCAATTCTAAAATTCTCCAATTTTGTAGAAGTCCAGATAAATTCTGATTCATCATTGACATTTATTAACTTGAAGGTAAATTGAGCAGTAGTATGAACACCCATAATATTAGAATGTATAACTTGAGCAAATCCTACATAACCAGATTTCAAACTAGTGAAATAGAATGTTTGAGTTTCAACATTAGTGTAGTCTGGAACCTTCCATGAAAAATCTTCTATCGTTGTTTCTCTGTAAAGCTCATCGCTATTTCTGGCTGCATCAGTAATTGGATGAATAGACTCTCTACCATATTCTGGTTCAGCAATACCAGCCACTGCTGAAAGACCTGATTGTACCCACTTAAGCATTAAGAATTATTTAAATGACTGATATCTATGAATATTAAGATAAATCAAATAAAGCTTGTTAGAATTTCTTTAAATAAACCTAACCTCATTCAAAAAAAATAACATCAACATTGCTAACTGATTACATCATATATTATCTAATAGAAATAGGGACATTACACAAAAGTGACATTTCAGGTGAGCATAATGTGTGATGATGAAAGTTAGGGGTCGAGGTTCATGTGAAACGCTTATTGGTCATTATAGATCCGCTGCTATATGAGCCTTTCAAAATATGATTAATACTGTATCAGAAGAATCATGCTAATATAATAAAAGAGCAATTTAATCATTTTAAAAAATTAAATGTAATTTCCACACCATTTTCTTTTACGAGAAATTGGTTCTGGAAGCACTCGCCAAGTTATGAACATTCCATATAATAGAAGGACAGGCCATTGTTGCTGTTATAAGGAGATGTCGTCGTAAGAACATTCTATCTTTATCCAAATAAGTCCCGAAGTCCAGATAGGTTAAGAGAATATATGAATGAAAGATATTAAAGTTAATACAGATCTGGGAATATAATAATGCTTCTTTGAATGTGAATGTCTTTTCTCAAATAATTATGTATACACATTTCTTCATGATTTACCATTCCTTACTACTGTTTAGTATACAAGAAGGACTAGAGTAGTTTAGTATGCAAAAGCACGTATATACTATATTCCGCTTAACCTAGTAAAAAAAAGTGAAGAAAATGGCAAATAGTATTTACTAATCACAAATGCGAAATTTGCATCTAAATAGAAAGTCACCGATGACTTAAATTGGTATTTCCGATTTCTACGGATTATGCGAAAAAATACTTCGTCAGGAACGTCTATATTTTGCAATAAACAAAACACGAGTTCAAAAAAAGTACTTTGGCAATCATGACCTTATAATCATAAGCTACTAAAGACTTAGATTTAAGTCAGTTGGTAGAAGCAGAATTAATTTTAGTATCAAAAGATGAAGATATAGTCCGATTCTTCTTGTAAAAGAACCAAACAATTATCAGATGCTAAATTTAATTCTGGTATGTAGATAAAATAAACTAACAAGCATAATTGGGCTCAATAAGAGGAAGTAAGGCTCTGCTTCTTAACATTTAATGGTTTCAAATAAACCTAGGATTTAATTCAATAAATAAGATAATAAAGCGTAAAAGTGCAATTCTATCAAGTCTTCAACTGTTGATAATTCAGGCCCTAATTGCTCGAGGCTTCTCTTGAGAACTGTTATTCCAAAGGATGTAAGAACTATTTCTCAGTTGAGGTTAAATTATTTCTATAATTCTAGCTAGTAATATATGGATATGCTGAGGTTAAGTACAAAACTTAGATATCCGCGAGATACAAAGAACTGATATTCGCAATGTAATTCTTAGTATCAATTATTCTAAATAATGCGTATTATAGCATCAGACTAAGATTAACTGAGTGTATAAAATATTATTGGCAAATACCAAATATGAAAGATTCGTAGAATTATCCTAGACTGAATAGACGAAAGATCCGATAATAGAAGAACACTCAGTGTAGTGTTTAATACACCGAAACCCTTCTAATTTTTATAAAAAGAGAGCCATGTTGATGTCTTGCCATGTTTCTTTTAGAAGGAAATTATAGTCTAATTGAATATATATAGAAGTTCTAACAGTTAAATGTCATAATTGAGGATGTTTCCGTAAATGGCATACTCGAATTTTGGAGAATAAACATAAAAAATACGTAAATGAATATTGCTAAGATTCATTGAATGTAGCAGAAGGGTGAAATCAACCCCTTGAGTTCAATTAAGCTTTTGTAATAGAACTAAATTTTTTAACAAATATATATTACTAATCAAATAGTATTGCTCGGTATGATGTCTTACCTAATTTTGCATCAATACTTTGCTTTATAAGAGTGCGAAACAATCTTAAAAAGTTAATTTGTAGTGATCAAAAGATGAGCAAGTTATTAGTTGTATTTGGTGCTACTGGTCAACAAGGTGGATCTATTATTTCTTATGCCTTAGAAAAGTTATCAAGTGAGTATAGAGTAAGAGCAATTACTCGTGATCCTCTTTCGAAAAAGGCTCAAGAACTCAAAGAAGCAGGAGCTGAAGTTGTTAAAGGAGATGCTGAAGATAAGGCATCTCTTAAAGATGCGTTAAGAGGAGCTGACGTTGTATTTTCGATGTCTAGTATGGGAATGGATGGTACGGTTGATGAATTTGAAATTGGAAAGTCAATTGCAGATTCAGCTGTTGAAGCTGGTGCTAAATATATAATCTGGAGTACTCTTCCCAATGTTAGAAAGGTTACCGGAGGAGAATTGCAACACGTTGTGCACTTTGATAAGAAAGCACAAGTGGAGGCCTATATACGGGAACTTCCAATCAAGAGTGCATTTTATTCTCCAGGGTTCTTCTTACAGAACTTTATTACTTTATTCAAGCCACAACCAGCGGAAGATGGCTACTCTATATATTCGATTATGAAGCCAACGTCTCTTCTTCCATGCATTGACGTTGTAGGTGATTCAGGAAAGTTCGTAGGAACAATTCTTTCATCCCCTGATGAATACGAAGGTAAAACAATATATGGTGCTCTGGGATTATACAGTTTTGAAGACATTGTTCAGATTATATCCAAAACTTCTGGCAAAAATGTCACATATGTCCAAATTCCAGAAGAGACATTTAAATCTTTCTTGCCTCCACCCATTGCTCAAGATCTTACGGAAATGTTTTTATTCCACGAGAAGTTTGGATACTATGGCCCAGACTTCAAGTCTTTAGTCGAAGGAACTCTTAAGTCAATCGATTTTGTTCCAACTTCTGCGGAAGATTTTTTTAAGTCAAATAAAATTGCTTTTGATTAAACCACTACAATTGATGAATTGAAGGTCTTTAAGCTCTATCTCTATATTGATTATATATTTGTTAATAAAAGACCTAAGAATAATATTTCTCATAAACATATTTCTACATAACGCTCTACTAACCATAGAGAATGTGGCATGGATTTTATTGATAACACTTTTTTGGATTCTCGCCCGTAAATGCAACTCCGGGAAAGCTTAGAGCACGTATTGTGCAGAGCCCAAAATAATAAATGGAATTAAGATTCCATCACGTCTCGTTTTAACCCCAAGGCAGAAATTTAATAAACCTCTATTAAGTGAATAAATTTTGTATACTATGGTATTTGCCACTGACGTTGTTATTACAACCAATTTTGTTAGAACCGTCGTCTGAGGCTAGTACATTAGCATGACGTGAAATATACTGCCGGTTCTACCTAGGGCAAGTAGTGTGATTACTAAACTGTGATTCCTTCATCAAGGAAAATGCACTATTTATTACGCAGGTTTTGAACGGTATATTTAGGGTTTTGTGTAACATCTTACACTACCGTTATTAATAACCCTACTGAAACTCCCTTGGCAATGACACATTTCTGACTGGTACATTCAGTTTCCAGGAGGTGCTTATTGATACTGCCATACTTTTATAAATATATACATATACATATACGTAGTTTCATTCATACTAACAGCAGTAACAAACATACGTCTAGTACTCATCCAACTACAATCCAGTTACTAACTGTCGTCTCGAGATTTGTAATATCTGGAGATGTGTTAATTTTTGCCTAATCCGGAAATACAATGTGCAGTATACACTAAATAAAGTCTTCATCCATCATTGTAGATAAAGACCGACGGCAGTTAAATAGTATGAAATAGTAGGTAGGATATGAAGTTTAGTAGCTAACCTAACCACATATAGCTGTGTTGGCATGGGAACCTTGTAGTATAAAAAATGTTCCAAAAATTGGCGCTTATGTCACTGTAGCGATGACCGGTACTTAGATCGCTCTATAGAATTGTAGAACCTGATCCCTTCTGAGAATTCGTAAAAATCAGCAATTTTCCACCCCAAGATTATATCGGACAAAATTAAGTAAGAGGAGATCTTAGTCATTCAGTAACACACGCACATTGTTGAAAGAGAAACTAGTCACACCAACTTTTTTTATCTTACTTCGAAGAGACAAGAACCTGGTAGTTTTCATAAGGGAGTAATGGCCTCAGTGAATATTACTACGCTTGATGGTGCATTATCCGTAAAGGATAATATGACGGCAGTGTCTATAAAGCTCAACCAAGAGATTATAAAGCACTTCCGTCATTGTCTTACTAACGGATTTAAACCAAAGCTTTTGGTAAAGGATGGAAATATCGTAAGTATTAGCTCAGTCATATGTGATCCTAGAAGAAATCCATCGATTCGATACTAACCAGAGATAGTCTATTAAAATTTCAGACACTCAAATATATCCATGTACTCAGATAAATGAAAATCTTAAGGTTGACATTTATTGTCAGGCAAGGTTTGACGGTAGAGTCGCTACTAAATTAACAGTAGTAACCGATCCACGATACATGAAGGACTTAGAAAAGGAAAGAGCCGTTCAGAAGAAGAAAGAACCTACAAGAAAACCAACTAATAATGTACCTGTTTTGAAGGCAGTACGCTCAGTACCTTCTTCTCCCACCGATGCCAATCCATATATAATTTCAAATTCAGATACCAAGGCTGAAGCATTGAACAAATTTCTTTCCCTCATAGCATTAGGACCCATAACCAAGGATTCCATTATGAAATCTCTTAGCGTATCTGAAAAGGACGTAGAACCATGGATTTCCAATTACACCCAAGCATATAACCCTGATGACACTTTTATCGAAAATGACGTATTCCCAAATATTAATACACTTCTGGAAAACACTGATAATCATCTCATTCTAAAGGATAAATCTTATAAGGAACTCAGGCCCTGGAATTGGCCTTATTATTCAGATCAGGAAAGAACATTAGTAATTAACAATATCCATAATGCATTGACAAGACTAGGATTCCTGGACACTCATCCTTTAAGAGACAAAATCACAAACGAACCAGACGATGTAGATAAACGTCCATTTAAAAAACTGGCATTAGGTGGAGGAATTCTTATTAGCAAGAAACCATTTAAAAGATCTCAGACAGATTCACCTAAATTGACTGGGTCAAAATTAGCTGAATCCCCGACAAAGACACAACCATCTACGAACAAGCTTCCTATGAAAAGAAAGCTTACAGCATACTCATCTTCTGAAGAAGATGATGAAAGACATTCGAAGAAGAACAAGTATGATTCTTATACTTCGCCTTCTTCCATCAACGAGGAAAGCAACAGCAGCGACAATAACGAAGACGAATTTGCAAAGAGTGCTGCTGCTAGCAATCCAGAAAAACTAAGAGCATTGAATAATAATACGGCAAATAGCAATAGGAAGAAATTAACATATTATAATAATTTGGCTGAAAAATTTAGATTGAAATACGTTGAATATGAGAAGTTATATAATTCTTTAAAGAATAATCCTAAGAGTAATGACAAAAAGAGTCTAGTCAGACTTTTTGAGTTACATAATAATTTATCGGAATGGAAACGTAAATTATGGGATTATGATAGTGAGAGTAAAGCAAAGTCCAACATTATGAATTTGTCCAAGCATAAAAAAACCCCCGTCCCAACAAATACTGAGTCTTCAGGGGGTGCAGCATCGATTCAAACGAATCCACTGGTAGTACGTGCCTCTTCGGCTAAGGCTGTAAGTGCCAGTCCATCTATTTCACACCCAAGAGCCAGTAGAGTAGCTTATAATTCGACTATACCTAAACCTACAAAACCAAAAATTTCACTTGACTATTAAACGATATATAACTTTATACTAGAGTTACTATTTTTCTATATAGAACATTATTTACTAAATAAAAATGGCAACATTGTTACATAGTGTGAAAAATTGTAAGTACAAAAATTTGATTGATTTTACGCGATAAATCATTTAACGATGATAAATAGTATTAGTAGTTATAACCGCTCATAGTAAAGTATGTCTAGTACACCAGATCTAAAGGATGACACATCTCTTCCGCCTCCACAACTACCACAAATATCAGAGTTGAAGAATGAAGAAACAAACGATGAAGATTCTTCGAATGAAACTGATGCTTCCGTAGTTGCTGCCACCACCACCGCAAGAACAACGAAAAAGAGGAAAAAGGCACCAGCTACAGGGAAAAAGCCATCAGCTGAAGTTTTACAACGTAGAAAAGAAGGTAGAATCAAAGCAGCTGCTACAATTGCCCAAAATTTGAAAAAAACCGGTATTGGAAGATTTGAGCAACAAAATGGGTTTTCCTTGACCAGTGTGAAGACTATCCCTCTCATCAATCAGAAGAATTATTTCACTGACTACTTAAAAAAGGATGAACAAGTATCGTTTATTAGAAATTGGAGAACTGAAAAATTATTACAACAAAAGTTGAAAAATTTGAAAAAGAATAATGGAGAGAAGAAGGAGGATTCAACAGAAATAAAGAACTTTGAAGACTTCAATTTGAATGATATTGAGATTGAAATGAATAAGAAAAAGGCCAGCAGTGCTCAACCTCAACCCGAAGAAGAAGACGAAGAAGAAGATGAAGAAGAAATAGAAGAAACTAGCGAAGAAAAAGCAAAGCAAGGTTACGACACCATTGTTATTCATCCAGGTTCGTCTCATATAAGATTAGGGAGAGCTACTGATGCATTTCCTAAAACTGTCCCCACAGTTATTGCTGTTCCAACTAAAGGTGGTAAACCGCATAAAGAACCAGAACCAGTGAGAACAACCGATGAAAATGGAGATGTCTTCTTCAATGAAGAGTTTGATGAAATAAAGAATGTTGTCACAAAAGATTTTAAGGCTAGAATGAGGTATTATAAAAGAAGAATCTTACCAAATTCTCGGGAAACTGCAGCAAATTATAATAAGAAGCAAGGACCAGAAATGATACCTGACCATAATGACCCTTACCAAAAGAACTGGATCACTGAAGTTGAAGGTAAGAAGTTTTTTGTTGGGGAGAATGCATTAAAATTACCAATTTGTGAAAAGTTTAACAACTGGAAACTAAGATTTCCAATAAAGAATGGTAACTTTAACGAAAATTCGCCAGATTACAACAGCCCCCAAGAAATTTTAGGTGACTTAGCTAATATTGTCCTTGAATCATTAAACGAGATGGATATAAAACAATTAGGAAGTTTGAAAGCTATATTAGTGATACCTGATTTATATGATAAAATGTACGTTGAGACATGGGTGGACTTATTATTCAAAGTTGTTGGTTTTGGAAAGGTGGGTATCATTCAAGAATCAGTACTGGCTACTTTTGGAGCTGGTGCCTCTTGTGCATGCATTGTGGATGTTGGAGCACAAACCACTTCTATTACATGTGTTGATGAAGGGATGGCTATAAACGATTCAAGAATTACTCTTAACTACGGTGGAGATCATATAACTGAGACTTTTATCAAATTATTATTGCAAAGTCAATTCCCTTATAAAGATATTGATCTTAGTAGTAGGAATGATGACTGGGAATTAGCTCAAACTTTAAAGCATGATTACGTTACATTCCAAGATGCAGATATCGCAGTTCAATTATATAACTTCTACAAAAGAAAGCCTTTTGAGACTACTGAAAAATACGAATTTAAGGTATTTGACGAAGTGATGTTAGCACCAATGGGACTCTTTTTCCCTAGTTTGTTCCAAATTTCTAACAATTCTGACGGTAATAGACTCTTCAGTCCATCTGTAGATCAATACTCCACGAAACCAAACAACCCATACTCGAAGTCCCAAGAGAATTTGGTAAATAATCTTGTGTTTTCAGATATGAACGACGAATATTTATTATCGAGTCTTTGTGAACATCGGAGTTCCAAGTCGGCTAATCCATACGCCAAACCAAAACCTACTAAGACAACTACTCTCGATAATAGTAGTCAAAACATAATCGTACCCTTGGAAAAGGCAATTATTGAGTCCATAACAAATGCCAGCATAGCCACCGATCTTGGAAAAGCAAAGAAATTGTACGACAATTTGCTCGTAGTTGGTGGAGGTCTTGCAAAGATTTCAGGATTTGACATGATATTAAGTGATAGAATTAATATTTGGAGACCTAAGTTCCTTTCGACATCGGCTCTTGATGAAATTTTGGATTATGTAGGTGCCGAGAAGGCTAAATCTGAGGAAACCAAGAAGAAATTAATCGATGAATATCGTGAGAAACACAAATCTTCATCAGAAGAAGCACTTGAAGAACTTGAAATTCCTGATGATGTCATGGAAGAATTTGAAGAATCATCCAAACTTGTGCTTGATTTGGATTACTTGGACTCTCTAAGTGAAAAAGGCAGTACTTTATCAGTTAATGTGCTTCCACCACCTAGAGAATTTGACCCTGAGATGCTTACGTGGAAAGGAGGAAGTGTTTACGGAAGACTTAAGGTAGTAAATGAGATGTGGATCACACAAAGGGACTGGGATCTTCTAGAGAGCAGATGTCTTTACTACAAGAGTTTGTTTAACTATTAAAGGGTTTAGATGATGTTATACGGTTGTTTGAAGAAAGTAACGAGTGCCAATATGGACCATGACATTTGCACAATTACAGAGGTCGTTACACGTTAGTTGTCATAAAATACTAGATCACCACATAGACTGTAATACGAGATGGTGAGTATATAAAAAGTTAATTCTAATAGTATATTAAATATATTGCATGAGTTTATTGTAACAAAATATTCGCCTATTTAGACGTGAAGATGCAACTTACTTGAATTTTATGAAGGTCGCTAGAGATTCCAAGTATATGATTGTAATAGACTTTTATTAATATTTTTACATTTTACATATTTAACGTCAAGGTATTACTTACTATTGAAAGTACATCTTTCTACTAACTAAGTTTGACAATTTATCTCTGTAATCGGTTAGAAATATTGTAGATGAAAATATTATTCTTAATAAATGATGATAACTGTGATAATGTGATAATAGTATGTCAATCTACTAAAACATGGAAAGATGAACCAAGACAATTGGAGAAGTAAAGAGATTTTATGTATTTATAGTATAACAAGAAGTGACTTACTAATCTCTATGCATACTATAAAGAAGAATGGTAGCATTAACCATGCAAAGTTTTCGCCATAGTTAATCAACCCACCAGTACTTAGAGTAATGATATAATAGCTCTTCAATTTTGCCTAAAAAGATAAACTATAAACTATTATATCATCAATAAACACTATTTAATTTAAAATATTACATCAATCCAATGTAGATATATCAATGCCCTACTTGAATTAAGTTGAACCCGATAACTCGGCAATAGAAAATATCCGTAAATTGCACCCATGACAGATCGATTGCCGAATGTCAGTGAATGCCGTTTGACATTAACGATCCACATAACGAGTGTTTGTATTTATACCCTACAAGGTCACCAACCAATTCTGGAATCATTAAACTTCAATAGTATAGCAGAGTTCATGATTTAAGCTAGTTTAGCCCATCATTTACTGTTTCTGCCGTGCGTTCGTTTCCCCAACTCATCTCGAGAACATTTATCCATAAATGTTGAACACTTCAACAATCCGACTTTCCTGGCCCAATATAATACACAGAAATAAAATCACATTATCCTACAAGTGCTACAAGAATGTACTACATTCAGGATACTATTAGTCTATCAAAATGAATAGGAATTCTTATATTCATCTTTGGCTTTTCTTCTTTTCTTCATTTTCTTATCACATGTCCTGCTTCATCTCTCCTGTCTATTTCTACACTATCTATATCTATTTATTTCGGCTTATCCTTTAGAAACTATCTATGCTATCTATATAATATTCTTTACTTCACTCTCCTATACCACCCTGCTTTCATCTCTATATCCTCAGTTTCTACCTCCTCCTCTCTTAATGGCTTCGAAACCCATACCCCTCTAACCTAACCTCGCTTTGGGCAGATGTTAAACCGGATTTTCTAGGACAACCCGGTGGTACCCGGTGCCATTCGGACTCAATTGTCGCAAATGGCTTCTCATCAAATTTTCATTGTCAATTATAAGACATGTCTTCTAAATCCAAGAGTAAACCCATCGCCAAAAGCCCTAGAACTTTGAAAACTCATCTACTATTCGAATACATAATATATATAACTCTCTACCATTTCCCACTATTAATTTTCCCTAAAAACATCGCCGAGTCTCGCAATATCCTTTCTTGCCGTGTAGGTGCCCTTCTGTGTGTCTCCCCGGCGGGACCTTTTCGCCCGAAATTCGAAGTTGTCAACATACACAACACGTTTAATAAATTTACTCTTCCTTCTTTATCGTCTTTTGTATCAACCTTTCGATACTTTTGTTTAGCTGATACTTAGTCTCAAGCCGTTAGTTATAATGTTGAACCGTCAATTTATTCGTGGATTCGCCTCCACCACTCCTGCTAAAAACTACGCTTCCACCATCAAGAACTTGAAGGTCACCAAGGACACCAAGGTGATCTACCAAGGTTTCACTGGTAAGCAAGCTACTTTCCACGCAGAACAAGCAATCGCTTACGGTACCCAAGTAGTTGGTGGAACTAACCCAAAGAAGGCTGGTCAAACCCATTTAGACAGACCAGTTTTTGCATCTGTTAGAGACGCTATTGACCAAGCTGGAGCCACTGCCAGTGCCATCTTCGTCCCTCCACCAATCGCTGCTAAGGCCATCGAGGAAGCCATTGAGGCTGAAATTGAATTGGCTGTCGCTATTACTGAAGGTATTCCACAAAGAGACATGGTCAGAGTTGCTCAAATCTTGAAGACTCAATCCAAGACTAGATTAGTGGGTCCAAACTGTCCAGGTTTAATTGCCCCAGATCAATGTAAGATCGGTATCATGCCTTCTCATATCCACAAGAGAGGTAAGGTTGGTATTATCTCTAGATCCGGTACTTTAACTTATGAAGCCGTGGCTCAAACTACCTCGGTTGGTTTAGGTCAATCTTTGGTTATTGGTATGGGTGGTGATCCATTCCCAGGTACCAACTTCATTGATGCCTTAACCTTGTTCTTAGCTGACAAGGAGACCGAAGGTATCATCTTAATTGGTGAAATCGGTGGTACTGCTGAAGAAGAAGCTTCTGAATTTTTGAAGCAATATAACTTGACCAGACCAGAAGGTCCAAAGCCTGTTGTTTCTTTCATTGCCGGTGTCTCAGCTCCTCCAGGTAGAAGAATGGGTCATGCTGGTGCCATTGTCGCTGGTGGTAAGGGTGATGCCAACTCCAAGATCGCTGCTTTACAAAGTGCTGGTGTTGTTGTTGAAAAATCCCCAGCAAGATTAGGTAACTCATTATTGCAAGAATTCAAGAACAAGGGCTTACTCTAAGCAACCTTGTACTCCCTAACCATCTCTACACTTACATATATTCGTTCATGAAAATAAATTAGTAAAACTATAATAGAATCAGTTCTTTATACTGGTAGTGCGCGGCCCAATATAATTTTTCTGTTCCAGCAATAATTTTTCAATTGGTGAACCTCCAACTACTTAGAATACCTTATCAGTTTGGGTATACGTAAGCCGTCACAACAAATTAGACGTAGACTAAGATGGTATTCAGAACACTCTTGAGGAGCTACGCACAAATTCCAGTGAGAAATGTTGCTTCAGTGACCATGAAGAACACTATAGTGCTGAGGCCATTTTCCAGCTCATTTGTAAATATGAAGACAAATACTTCCACCAGAACTAAAGAAAACGTTCACGACTTGGAAACATTCTTAAAGTTGATTGGACGTAACTGTATTGAGCATGCAGAATCGTTTGAAAACGATTTGAATAAATTTTTGAATACCACTTCTAAGGAGATGAAGAACATGGGAATCGATGTTTCCACCAGACGTTACATGTTAAGATGGATCCACAAGTTCCAAAATGACTTGGAACCATTGAGAGAACACAAGAGAGGAAAGAAGAAGAATGGTGGTGAAAGAAATGCCAAGACTGTATTAGCTAAGAGAAAGGCATTGGAGAGATTAGAAGAAAAAGAAAGATACGCTAATGAAGAGCTTGAGGCTGAAAGAAAGGGAGAAAGAGCCTTCTAAGTTCCTGTCACTATCATCTATGCATGTAATGCTCTTCCTGACTACTTTGAAAGGCACAATCTTTTTGGTGCAAAATCATGAACCTTTATTGTACATAGACTATCGATCTAAGTGTTCCCACTGG
The DNA here is from genome assembly GCA_030563145.1 of Schwanniomyces polymorphus var. africanus. Classification (NCBI taxonomy): domain Eukaryota; kingdom Fungi; phylum Ascomycota; class Pichiomycetes; order Serinales; family Debaryomycetaceae; genus Schwanniomyces; species Schwanniomyces polymorphus. The sequence goes on from JAKUBG010000046.1 coordinate 13,693, forward strand.
TGATCTGATCATATAACTTCATTCTAATTATCCATTTCATATAGCCAAAAATACGATTATTAAGTGATTTGGTTCTTGTTGAGAAACACCATCCATTATGGTTATGAAGTATTTAGTAAATATTTTATTATCTATATTAGGATATACGTACATTGCGACTTGTGCTCTGTAGACTCTTTTTTTTTTTTTTTTGAAATGATTCACCAGCTTATCGGATACGGCTTAATTGATACTATTGTCAATTAAGAGAGTTACTTGTCGTTTAACCTTCGAGCAAATAATTCCATAAGTCCACGGCTACATATAAGCTGAAGTTGTTATTGGTGAATTTATTTGCAGAAAAATCAAGTTTAGAACAATAATTATTGTCCTTTTTAATTTCATATAAATGATTCCTTGAAAATATAGTCAAGATCATGCATATCACTTAGTCTACCGGCTCCATTGTCAGGTTCATAACTTGCACTGGAAAAATCAATTATATATACTTCCCCATCCCTAGAATAAAGTAGATTACGTTCAGCAATACCACGATGTATAAATCCTGCTGCATGAATAATTTTCAACTGTTTTTGTGCCTTTTTAAACGTAGTTGAGTCTTTAGGTAATGGTTGATTCTTTATATATTTGAAGAAATTAGTAAGCCCAGAGCATTTAAAAAAACCATCAACAAGGAGTAATAATTTCATATGCTTATGATCATAGAATGGAGTTAAATTCTGGAGTTTTATTTAATTTTTTGTAACATTCCAACTCAGTTAAATAATTTTTCAAGGCCCCATTAAGTTGTAAATTTCCGTAGCTAGAATCTTCAACTACACAACTAACAATATTATTTGGCCAATTTACGTTTTCATACAGAAAACTTAACGAATCTATATTATGAATTTTGTCATCACTATATTTTAATACATTATTTGAGTCGAGGAAATACATTTTACTCATTGAGAACTTATATCCATGTAACACTTCCACATCTTTTGAACTCAAAGAAATACTCTAATGCATTTGAATGATAAATATTGATGATAATTATAAAATCCATTATTTTTCTTTAATTTAATTTTCTGGTGAATTAGCCTTATTAAATAGTTACTTGCAGAATCAATCTTTTGAATATCCTAGTCAATTCCTGCCATGGTTTTCTCATTTACTGGATTTTCGTCTTCTTCATCTGTTTCTTCTTCCGATAAACTTTTTATTGCTTCAGAGTCTTGTACACTTTTTGCAGCCTGTTGTATCAGTTTATTAATCCCTTCACCAATTTTAGTTCTAAATTTTTCTCTTTTTCATCACGTCTGTGGGCTTGGCTCCTTAATCCTTCGTGAAGATCTTAATCCATCCTTCTTTCTCGTAGGTTTCTGTATTGTATGGCTTTTCTAGTTCTAGCCACCTCTGATCTCAAACGTGTAGTACACTTAGATTGATCCTTATTCACATCGCAAAACTAACGCATAACAAATAACAAATTACTTTTAAGTTTATTGGAATTGCAGCTGTCAAAGATGTGACAAAAACAAGAAATTATAACACATAATGTTTCATATTGTCAAAAAGGGAAACTTTAATAGGCTCTTTTAATTTTCTTGACTTTTATTAAATACATTTAGATAATATATATTGTAATCAATTAGCTATGTCCATAACTAGAAATATGTTATAAGTAATTAGATTATATTTAATCTTTTTAGTACTGTAATGTAGATTAGAACATGCAGGACTTTTTTCTTTAGATAAAGAAGTGTTATTGGTCTTTGTGTAACATATATCGGAGTGTACCCATCTTTATTTAATGATGTGATAATATTATAAGATCATCCATACAATGAATCTCTGTATTTACCTGGTGTAATTTTAACACTATTGAATAATAATATTTTAAGAGTTGATTCTAGTTTCTGCATCCAATAAAACGTTAGCACTTTCACTTGCTTCACCTAGAGAAATAAGTATTGCATTTTCTAATCTACTTTACAATTGTTATAAATATTATCATTATAAAACAAAATTCAGTCCTACGAATACTTAAATATAATTTCATTATAATATCTTTTTTCTTAATGTATTTTTTTACTGAAGGCCAGGAAGATTAAAAATAAAGCCTGTTATAGTTTCCTTTTTTGAAAATATGAAACATGCAACATAATGTGGTTATTATTTCTTGTTTTACTTAAATCATTGACCACTCAATAAGGCAATTCCAAAAGGTCAAACATATTATGTGTTAAGTTCTGGTATATATAAGGATCAATCCAATGTATTTACTACATGTTTGAGATCAAAGATGGCTAGAGCTACGAAGAATAAAATACTGAAGCCTACGAGATCTTCATCAAGGCTTAAAGAACTAGCTCAGAGACTCGAAGGAAAAGAAAAAGAATCTGAGACCACAGCTGGTGAAGGGATTAATAAACTGATATTTCAGACATCAAGTAAATTGAGACACAACATAAATAAGGGCCATTGTGTAAACAGAAACATAAAGGGTGCAGACAAAATAGTAAATATTAGTGAAGGTGTAATGGACGACAAAATCGTTGCTTCTATAAATGATGACATTCGGAGAAATGAATCAGCAAGCAAATATCTAATAGAGCTAATTCACAAGAAAATCACTTTAAAGAACCTTTATATGCTAGGTGAAAAATATGGATTTTATAATTACCGTTATTGGAATTCTGAATGGCTATCATCTCTCAGTTCAACAGATTCCATTATTAAATTCATGTTTGGGGTAAATGAAAATATTTCCTATTATAGAGAGAGATGTCCTGTTATCTTGGATGAAGTTTTCAGTCAAATGAAAGAAGACAAACCACTCATTACAAAGTTTTTCAAATTTTACATGTCTTTACCCATATTTGAATATGAATATTCCTTTGGGAATCAGGATATGCTGGTGTTACCACCATTCGAACACGTAACACCTTTGGGTAAATATGGCACGAAAATAGGGAACTTCAGGTACAAACCGGTTGAAATTACTGATAAGGAATGTAAAGCTACTATAGATAATATTTCGATGAAATTAACTATTTTTGCAGTTCAGTCATTAAGGGTGAGATTGAAAGATACCCAAAAGATTAAAGAATTAAAAGAAGATGCATTATTAATTAACTCATACATATTACTAATCGAGCCTTTATGTCAGTTACTTCTGGTATTGAAAAGGGGTTGCGAGCTTACTTACGAGAAGAAAAGAATACACAATAATTTGACCTCAGAAAAAATTAAGTATACGGATTTTGCTTTTTATTTAAAAGGGACTCATCGAATGCAATGTTGTTATGAATTCAAGCAATTCCCAATGATACCTGCTTATTATAACATTGATGGTACTTTTCATATTAATATGTTGTTCGGTGAAGAATGCGAAGATGATATTGGTACAAATACAAAACCACTTCAGAAATATGCTAAACAACTTTACCTTGAGATGATGAGTCATAAAATAGACCGAGGAGTTTTATCCAATTCATATACTTTCATCTTTGTAATTATTGATCTTGAAAGGTTTGAAAATGATAGAGACAAGGTAGAAGAAGGAGCTGACTTTAAAGCTCGAGATTTTTATACCCAATATAAGGTTGTCAATTATCATTCGGGGGATCTAACAGCCAGGGAACATCTTTTAAGTTTTAATTATGATTCTTTTAGGACTGAAGAAGAATTGGAGGAAATCAGAAAGGGAATGGAAAAATTAGAGGAATATTACAAATTAACTGACGAAAATGCTAGTATCAGACAGATTCGTATGGATAAGAATAATAAGAGCAAGGGGGAAGAAAAGAAGAAAAAAAAGAATGAATCTAATGATACTAAAAATGATTCCTTTGCGACGAGTCCTTCAGTGCAAACAGATCTAAACGATTTATATTTAAAACAATGGGATGAAATGGTCCATATAAGTCAGAATATTTATCTGGAAGATGCTCTAAATGATGAATATAATCCGAAGGAAGTAGAGGCTTACTCAGAGAAGCATTCTAGTCAGATGTCCAGTTCCCAGATAAGTAATATATTTTCGAGTACATCCGCTTCGAGTTTACCTTCTTCCCAGACGACCAAATCTAATCGTGAAAAAGGAAACAAAAGCATTGAGGATATTCAATCAAGTTATTGTTTTAAGTTAAGCAAACAAGGATTCAAAATGCATAAGACTATGACTTTGAGTTCAAAAGATGTAGAAATATTACAGGGATATGAGTTCGCAATGAGTAATGTTTACGTCATTGACTCAAATCATGTATTAAACTATATCAACGAAAGAGTAAATGATGATAAGGTTGTTTTAAAAGTTCATAATAAGTTTTCGTTAAGTTTTCTGCATGAAAATGTAAATTGGCAAAATGATATTGTTAATTGTGTAGTTGACGAAGATTCTAGCTACGGAAATTTACAACTTAACGGGACATTGAAAAATTATTTAACTGAGTTGGAATGTTACAAGAAATTAAATAAGAATCCAGAATTTAACTCCATTAGCTACGATCATAAGCATATGAAATTATTACTCCTTGTTGATGGTTTCATTGAAAGCACAGGGTTTACTAATATCTTCAAATATATAAAGAATCAACCATTACCTAAAGACTCAACTACGTTTAAAAAGGCACAAAAACAGTTGAAAATTATTCATGAAGCAGGATTTATACATCGTGATATTGCAGAACGTAATTTACTTTATTCTAGCGACGGGAAAGTATATATAATTGATTTTTCCAGTGCAAGTTATGAACCGGACAATGAAGCGGGTAGACAAAGAGATATGCGTAATCTTGAATATATTTTCATAGACATATTTTAAAAATTTGAGATGTGAAAGAGTTCTCAATAGGTCTAATATTCAGGTTAGCTAATCTTGGAATTTATGAACGACTTCCTTGAAGATTCAATCTCAATCATTTTGGTCATTATCTGTAATTTTTGAAATCATGAAGAAGCTTTATGTTTGGAATTATGTTTTCAATAATCTGATATCCACTTTTTAATCTTTTGCGTTAACTAGTAGTACACATATATATGATGCCAAACATAGATATTTAATAATTATATTATAAGAGATTATTTGATTTTAGTTTCTCCACCCTATAGAACATGGTCACTTACTATTGTTCCTATTCTTCCAATATAATGCTAAATATTATATATAATTATGATTACTTAAAGTACAAGTTTCATAAACTTTCATAACTGGATCTGTTAATGATATAGTTATCAGATATCTGATTACTAAAACTATATCACAAAAGTAAAACCATTCCATGATTACAAAAATTACATATAACGACAAAATCTTTGAGATTGAGTCTTCAAGGAAGTCGTTCATAAATTCCAAGATTAGCTAACCTGAATATTAGACCTATTGAGAACTCTTTCACATCTCAAATTTTTAAAATATGTCTATGAAAATATATTCAAGATTACGCATATCTCTTTGTCTACCCGCTTCATTGTCCGGTTCATAACTTGCACTGGAAAAATCAATTATATATACTTTCCCGTCGCTAGAATAAAGTAAATTACGTTCTGCAATATCACGATGTATAAATCCTGCTGCATGAATAATTTTCAACTGTTTTTGTGCCTTTTTAAACGTAGTTGAGTCTTTAGGTAATGGTTGATTCTTTATATATTTAAAAATATTAGTAAAACCTGTGCTTTCATAGAAACCATCAACAAGGAGTAATAATTTCATATGCTTATGATCATAGCTAATGGAGTTAAATTCTGGATTTTTATTTAATTTCTTGTAACATTCCAATTCAGTTAAATAATTTTTCAATGTCCCGTTAAGTTGTAAATTTCCGTAGCTAGAATCTTCGTCAACTACACAATTAACAATATCATTTTGCCAATTTACGTTTTCATGCAGAAAACTTAACGAATACTTATTATGAATTTTCAAAACAACCTTATCATCATTTACTCTTTCGTTGATATAATTTAATACATGATTTGAGTCAATGACGTAAACATTACTCATTGCGAACTCATATCCCTGTAATATTTCTACATCTTTTGAACTCAAAGTCATAGTCTTATGCATTTTGAATCCTTGTTTGCTTAACTTAAAACAATAACTTGATTGAATATCCTCAATGCTTTTGTTTCCTTTTTCACGATTAGATTTGGTCGTCTGGGAAGAAGGTAAACTCGAAGCGGATGTACTCGAAAATATATTACTTATCTGGGAACTGGACATCTGACTAGAATGCTTCTCTGAGTAAGCCTCTACTTCCTTCGGATTATATTCATCATTTAGAGCATCTTCCAGATAAATATTCTGACTTATATGGACCATTTCATCCCATTGTTTTAAATATAAATCGTTTAGATCTGTTTGCACTGAAGGACTCGTCGCAAAGGAATCATTTTTAGTATCATTAGATTCAACCTTGGTACTATTGTTATTCCTACCCTCTACTCTGTTTTGAAATTTCCCTTCACAAACTTTAGCCTCAGATTTTTTCTTTTTTGTTTCGAGCCTCTGAGCTAGTTCTTTAATCCTTGATGAAGATCTTAATCCATTCTTCTTTCTCGTAGATTTCAGTATTTGATTGTTCTTCGTAGCTCTAGCCATCTCTGGCCTCAGAAGTAAACTTGGATTGTGCCTTATTTACATAGCAAAAATTAAAAAATAGCACAGAACATAATATTTTAGATCTATTGGAATTGCCTTATTTAGCGGTCAATGATTTAAGTAAAAGAAATAATAACCACATTATGTTGCATGTTTCATATTTACTAATACCGAAACTTCAGCGGAGTGTAATCTAATTTCAGTATTGTGCTTATATTGCAACTATGTTCAATCTGTAATATTGTAAGAAGTGATTGTATTTTTACCGCAAATTAATTGTTTCAAAAACTTTATCTTAAACTGGGGTTTTGTGTAACTATCTTATGTGGTTGTTTCAGTATTGCAGTTATACAATTGATGACTGTACAAATCATCTAAGGTTGTTGTTTTAGTTTACTATGTTTCGTTTTCAAATATAATGGATATAACCATCGCTCTAATGGATCAACTTTATTATATTTAATTCAACATAATACTTAATTCGTGAATGCTTAAACTATTGTATTGGCCCACTCAAAACCCTAAAAAATTGTAGGACATTTAATAACTATGCTATATTTTATTATAATAATATTGCTTGTCAAATATCTTGTTAACAAAAAATTTATTAGAAGAATGATGGACCACCTTATTGCAAAACGAGCATTTCCAATAGAATTTTAATTACAATTATGTTGGTATAATTACTTTAGCAGCCAACTTTCTTGTTGATGTTGAAGATAGCATCAGAGAGGTCTATTAAAGACCTATATTGTCAATTAATGTTTACCCCCATGCTCTGAATTCTTAATTGTCTATACTTCATTAAATACACATAAGTGGTATTTTAGGGTGAGTGAACTATGCGCTTTTTAGTTACAACCTCCATTATTAACTTTATTATTTTTTGAACCTACCAAATGTTCATTATTTCAAGGTACAAAGAATAATGATACCGAATCATATATATCGAGCGGTAATTTTGAACTAGCCTCTTCTTTCGTTTTTAAGTGTTATCTCATTTAATTGAGAATTTGCGGCATAAACCTATTCAAATTTTACTTACATCTTCACCTTTTCTAGATTCAATATCTACTAATTTCGTTTGAGGTATCATATCTAACATAATTCATTTAATTTTATTATGGCATATTCTTATTAATATAATCCTATACAGTTTACTATTTTTACTAGTTGGTTTGAATCGTAAGGTATTTTATCATTAACTATCGGTTCATTTTTACTAAGTTTGTTTTTCATAAATTCATATATTTTCTTCCTAATTAAAATTAGCTAATGGAATTCTATCATTTTCAATTTCATTTTCAAAAAATAAATGTCCGTTTTTAAATTCACTGTACCTGACAGGTAAAGCATATTGCAGCATGCTTTTTATGATGATATTTAATAGAAGATTTTAAAGTTTTATATTTATCAAATACAATTAAGTCTATAAACAATCTTAAAAATGAAGACGATAAGGTATTACTAGATTTAAGATTTAGTAAATTAGATAAGTATGTAGATTGTATGAATTTTACTGGTTTATATAAACTTCTTTCCTGCTATTTTTGAACTACCATATTAAAAATTAACGATATTTGATAACTATATATACCAAATAATTATAGCATCTAAATATTCCTGTTTTTCTCTATGTTTTGTCTTAAATCCTTCCCAGTCCTCGGCTGGTAGATTTCGTGGATCTGTTCTTTTGTGTAATTTTTAACGTGGACTAAAAATATAAAAGAATTCGCTGGCGATAATCATTGGAATATTAGTACTAATTAGCAATTAAATGATGAAATTATTATCCTTTTTCGCTATTATTGCTTCAATTGCAGTATTCTTTTTTGGTCAAACTTCATTTGCCGCTAAGGAATTAATAGAAAACCCTCCAATCACTCACAAGGTTTACTTTGATGTCACCGAAGCTGGCGAGCCTATTGGTAGAATTACCATTGGTTTATTTGGTACAGTAGTTCCAAAGACTGTAGAAAACTTCAGGCAATTAGCTATCTCTGAAGATTCCAATTTTGGCTACACTGGCTCTGTTTTCCACAGAATTATCAGCAAATTCATGATCCAAGGTGGTGACTTTGAAACAGGTAAGGGTTACGGTGGTAAGTCCATCTACGGAGGTAAGTTTGATGACGAGAACTTCACCTTGAAGCATGACAGACCATACAGACTTTCTATGGCCAACTCTGGTAAGAATACCAATGGCTCTCAATTCTTCATTACTACCGTTGTCACCAGTTGGTTAGACGGTAAGCACGTTGTATTTGGTGAGGTTATTGATGGCTTTGACGTGGTTGATCACATGGAAAAGGTCAAAACTACCTACGGTGACCGTCCAGCAAAGGAGTTAAAAATAGCTGCTGCTGGCGAAATTGAAGTAGAAGCCTCGAACGAAACTACTGAAGACGTCAAGGATGAACTTTAGATGTAGATTAATATAGTTAAATAAGTCTATTGAATCAATCTTCACTTTCTAGATTAACTTTTAGACCCAATGCCTCTACCGTACTTCCCTTGCCATATAATGGAATATTGTCAAGATAGACAGATTCTGCTCCATTTTCATTAGAAGCCAGAAGTGCATCACTTAATAAGCTATCAAATGCTGAACTGGAAATTTCATTATTTAACATGGGTGGTGGATTATTAGTAGATGAAGCAGCATCGGTTTCAGTTGCTGTGTAAGGCGTCTGCATCATAGGAGTTACTGTATTCACTGTACTTCCAACAGCTGTGGTATTATTTCTTCTTGATTCTGTGCTATTTTGTCCTGTGGAAAATACATGGCCGCCATCTTGAATGCTAAATGAACTCATTTCATCTAATAAGTTTATAGATTTTTTGATAGATAGCACACTTGAAAGTAGCCTAGAAGAAAGTATATCGTATATCTTTGGCGCTTGATACACATTAGCTCCAATAATGTAGTAATCTTGTAATGGGATGGCATTTTCACTATTAAGTCGTTTCTGTTTCCTAATAATCCAGAAATCAGGCTCCCTGATGTGTAAGAGGAAGAATTCTGTTCCTGTCATTTCCTTAAGCTTAGATTCAAAGTATTTCTGAGGATTTATGTTATTTGGTGGTGGTTGGTATTGAAATTGCATTCGTAACACTTGATTATTGGAGGTTCTATCGTAAAATGGCGACTCAGCAAAGTAGTCTAATACATTTCCAGTGAATAATCCAAACTGCTGAATCCATTCGGGACTTTTCCATTGTATTTCATCTAATGGTTCTGTGGACATTGTGTATATATGTGTGTATTAATATATGAAAGAATGTTAATCGATATATTAAATTATTTGATATTTAAATTTTCAGTTAAATATGCGCTTACAGTGCCGGAGAAATAATTTCGTTGATTCGTATACAATTAGTCTAAGTCTATATTACAATAACGGATTCAGTTCACTCAAGTATTTCTCAAGTTCATCCCTTAACCACTGAGCATCATTGGCCATTGCTTCGGCGGATCTGGGGTCTCTATCTTCATCGGCGGTGGGTTTAAATCCACCTGATCTCTGGAACTCGGCCTTCCTAAGGAAGAACTCCCGTTGGTCAAGGTCTAGATCCTTGTTCTCTAACATTCTGTATATGTCGTCACCATATCTGTCAGCCTTGTATCTGGGAATCAAATGAGTGTGTAGGTGGGGAATACTTTGACCTGATTCAGGACCGTCTTGAATGGCAATGTTTAAAGCATCTGCTTTGTACAATTTGGCAATAAACCGGTGTATTAGTTGTAATGAACTCATGTAGTCTTGACTCTCCTCGGGTGTGAGATCCCCAAACCTCAATACATCTCGTCTTAATGGAACAACCAATACATGACCTGGTACCAACGGTTTTAAGTTGACCAACGCATATGTGTACTTAGATTTATAAAACACTTGCGAGTTAACGACGTACTTGTAAAAGTAAATGGCCTCTGTAGTCTGGGTCATATTCTGTTTACAGAATAGCACTGTGATAAAAAGATGTTATCAAGCTGCAGATTATAGACTATAATCTCCATTTAATCCATAATTCGCGCCTGTATAGAGAAAGTCATACTTTCTAGCTCCGGACTAAATGGTTATCTGTAAAGTTTGGTAATTTGTATGCAAAAAGAATAGAGACTTACTATGTGAAGTTTCTGGTGTTATAGATTTTTTTGTACTTTAATTATGGTTGTTAAATTCATACATATTTGTCTAAGAGTGCTTGAATGTCTGATGGTGGGTCTTTTAATGGGGATGCACAGAATCCAGCAGAAACATTACGCTTACGAAGAATATATTTGATACATGAAAGGGTTCCATGTTGGCTGAAGAACGATGCCAATTGTGCAACTTCCTTCTGAGTTTGCAAAATTGACTGACTAATGTTACCTGTTATTGCAGCATCCACTAACGCACTTACCTTTTCAGGAAATACATTGGCTAAGATGGAGGTAGTTCCAGAATATCCTAATTGGATATCCGAAATGATGGAGGCGTCAGATCCGGACATAATCTCTAAGCTATCCCCTAATACAGATTTTAGATGAGGTATTGAGTCCTTTCTTCCAGCCTCTTTAATACCATGGATATTAGGATTCTTCTTTACTAAATCCATGAGAGTATCGACATCAAGAGAGAAGCCAGTTCTTCTAGGATTATTGTAGAGAAATACAGAAGTATCTGGAATCAGCTTGCAAATTTCATTCACATAATCAGCAGCTTCACGTTGGGTGGGAAGTCTGTAAGGTGGAAACCCAAGCATAACTGCTTGATAGCCTTCCTCTTCGGCAACTTTCGCTAACATCATAGAATCTGATGTCTTGAATGACGCTACACCCGCATAAAGCTGGTAGTCGTTAGAAACAGAGGCTCGCGTGATCCGTAATAAATCAATTCTCTCGTTTATTGTGAGCACATGTTGTTCACCAGTCGAACCACAAACTAAAAGGCCAGGAGCTTTGAGACCATTCACCATATAGTTCACTAAAGTTGGCACTGCTTTCACATCGAAATGGCCTTCTTTTGTGAATGGCGTAACCATTGCAATTGTATAGGGCAAATATCTACCCATGTTCAATTATATTTTGCAATATTATTTTCGTCAAATTTAGCTCTTATTTATCGGAAATCGGTCTACGCATTGAGTCACCTGTTCTCATAAACTAATTACCGATATTTTGGACTACAAAACTATTAGTTTCATTAGAAATTTGTAATATTTTATTAATGTATTATAATCTAGAGTCTATTTAAATTAATTGACCTTACCAAAGTATTCTTTAGAATTGGCAACATCTGGCTTGATGGTTTCAGCACCTGGGGTCCAGTTAGCTGGGCAAACTTCACCGTACTTTTCAGTGAATTGGAAAGCTTCCAATAATCTCATGGATTCTTCAACAGATCTACCAACTGGTAAGTCATTGATGGTGATTTGTCTTAAGACACCATTTGGATCAATTAAAAAGATACCTCTGAAAGCAACACCTTCTTCTTCAATTAAAACACCGTAGTCCCTGGATAAGGTGTGGTTAGTATCAGCTAACAATGGGATGTCAACTGGACCTAAACCACCATCCTTTCTGGCAACATTAGTCCAAGCTAACAAGGAGTATTCAGAATCAGTGGATGCGAATAAGACTTGACAATCCTTGTCAGCGAACTTCTTAGCAGCTTCGGAATAAGCAATGATTTCGGTTGGGCAGACGAAAGTGAAAGCCAATGGGATGAAAGCTAATAAAACCCATTTACCTTTGTATTGTTCTAAGCTGACTTCTTCGAAGACACCATCGACGACAGCGGTCTTCTTGAAAGCTGGAGCTGGTTTTTGGATAAGTGGAGCCATTTCTATAATTTTATGTTTATTTATTAAGTATCAATTGAACGATAAAGAACCCCAAATGCAATAGAAGAAAGATTTCGCCCAGTTTATATAGCAGGAGATGGCGCCAAACATGTTCGATCTAGGTCCGCTATATTACTAATTTGGGAAATATCCGGGTAAATATATTAGTGATCTAAAGTGGTCTTAGAACCATCGAGAATAACCAACGCTTCAAGCACCTGGCGTATCATGATATATTAAATTCTTAAATTGATATGTAATAGATCAGAGAAAATTGTTATTGAATATATATGACATCATGAAGCGATATCTACATTGCCTTGATTAGGACAATAATCTAGACCCGTTATGATGCTTCGATATATTATGGGGAGAGAAAAACTGTGGCAACATAGTCGGTCTTAAAATTGTGGCTACCAAGGTACGAGTGGCCAAATCAGCTTTTGCGATCGGGGCCGTCTTTTACCGCCAAATTTCATAACTGCGATGCGTCTTAGATAAAAATTCGCACCCTAAAGCTGGCCAATAGGGAAATAGATTCCGATAGAGGGCGTATAAACTATATAGAGAATATGGGGAAATAGTAAAATATCTAAACTCTTAATGTTTTTGCATTGCATAGAGATAATGTAATTTATCAGTACCCAAGATCTACCATATTATAAGTATAAGCCTTAATTTTGTGAAATCACAAAATACAGATACTATATTATTAATTGAAGTTTTAGATATGATTCTAAAACTTCTAACATAAAATTATTAAACAAGTATATAATCATTATTTAGTTAATTAAAACATATAAAAATAATATCAATAATCGATAAATGTTTTTTAAATAAATTGAATTATAATTGAATTTTCAAAATATTATATTGATGTGAACGATGTTCTAAAAAGGTGCAGAGGATGTTCCAATGATATCACGTGCGTGTTAACGTGATATATATTTCACAAAAATCAGAAATTATAGAACCCAAGTTAACATAACAAGATAATAGCGTTCGACAATAAAGTTTTCTAATAATCATAGTATCATGGAAAGGTTAGGCTTTCATAAGGTGTCCAATAACCCAGAAACAGGATACCCATCAATTACACATAGCAGGCCGATTCAGCCGGTTAGTACTTCGAGTGGCCACGGCCAGCCTGTCCACTTCAAAAGGAAATTTGAAGTAGCAAATTGTCCATCAAACCAAGTAGCATTGTCAAATTGTATTGGTGTAAATCCTAATGACTTTAGTGAATTTGAAAATAAATCACCGGTATTGCTTGATGGTCATTATGTCTACTCTATACATAAAGATGAAAACATGGAACCAGGTACTATTGGATTAGCAGGTAACATGAGAACCTGGGGTAAATGGTCTTTAGGACAAGAAATCATTGTACAATCATTCAATATCCTGGAATCTACCAAACACTCTTACATTGGTAACATCGAACTTATGATCGATTTCAGGTCTAGATCAAAAGCCACTTCAACACCAGTTGATCATGAAGAATTAACTCACATTTTCTTGAAGAATTATGAAAATCAAATATTGCAACCTACTCAAACCATAGTAATGGAGTTTAAAGGAGTTATTTATTCAGTATTGGTTACAAATATTGAAGTAATTGATGTTCAAAATCATTTGCCATCTGTGACAAATTCATCAGATCTTTCTACAAAGGGGATACTAATTAAACAATGTGAAATTAACTTCTTCCCATACCAAGACTCTAAGGTTAACTTAATAAAGAAAAACAATTCCAGATCTAAATTTGCTAAACCAAGAGCTAAGAAAAATATTATCAATCCAGATTTCAAATTAGAAGACTTAGGTATTGGTGGTTTAAATGACGAATTTCAAGAAATTTTCCGTAGAGCTTTCAACTCAAGAATTCTTCCTCCTGACCTTGCGGAAAAGTTAGATTATAAGCATTGTAAAGGTTTGTTATTATTCGGTCCTCCAGGTACTGGTAAGACATTAATTGCCAGAAAGCTCAGTAAAATGTTGAATGGTAAGGAGCCAAAGATTGTTAATGGTCCTGAAATGTTAAGTAAATATGTTGGTGCTTCTGAAGAAAATATTAGAAACTTATTCAAAGACGCAGAAGCTGAATACAAACAGAAAGGTGATGAGTCAGATTTGCACGTTATTATCTTTGATGAATTAGATTCGGTATTTAAGCAAAGAGGTTCAGGTAAGTCTGACGGTACCGGTGTGGGAGACAATGTTGTTAATCAATTATTGTCTAAGATGGATGGTGTAGATCAACTTAATAACATTTTGGTTATTGGTATGACCAATAGATTAGATCTTATTGATAATGCGTTGTTAAGACCTGGTAGATTTGAAATCCAAATTGAAATAGCTTTACCTGATGAAAAAGGAAGAAAAGATATCTTATTAATTCATACCGCCAAGTTGACTGAAAATAAAATTCTTGAAAGTGACATTGATTTTGATGAATTGAGTGCTTTAACTAAAAATTTTACTGGTGCTGAATTAGAAGGTTTATGTAATTCTGCAAAATCATTTGCCATTAGTAGACATACAAAGTCTGGATCAATTGCACAAATTGATATTAACTCTATAAATGATTTGAAGGTATGCCGCAATGATTTCTTATTAGCTCTTGGTGAAGTTAAGCCAGCCTTTGGAACTGATGAAGAGGATTTGAATGGTGCAGCACCACATGGAATAATTCCATATAATCCTTCAATTAAAGCTATTTTTGATAAAGGTCAGTCATTCATCGATGAGGTAAAGATGAGTGAAACCGAATCGATAATCAGTGTTTTGTTACATGGTCCTCCAGGCGTTGGTAAAACTGCTATAGCTAGTACATTGGCAATGAACTCGGACTTTCCGTTTGTCAAGATGCTTTCTGCCGAAAGTTTGGTGGGTATGTCAGAACCAGCCAAAATTCAATATATTGATAATACCTTTAGAGATGTTTACAAGTCACCATTAAATATCTTGGTGGTTGATAAAATTGAAACTTTAATCAACTATGTCCCTATTGGGCCCAGATTTTCTAATGAAATATTACAGCTCTTAATGGTTTATTTGACTAAAAAACCACCAAAGAATAGAAAGCTTCTTATACTTGCAACAACTTCTCAATATACTACCTTGAAACACATGAACTTGATTGATGCTTTTACCAACACACTTGCTGTTCAACCAATCAAGTCCGTAAAGGAGATCGATGTGGTTATGGCTAAGTTTGGTTTCATGTCCCAAGAGGAAAGACAAAGTATTGTAGAGCAATTATCGGAGTTTGACATTAACATTGGTGTGAAGAAACTTATCCAAGTTTTGATGAATAGTAAATATCTTAAATCTGACGTCAATGGAGTTGTTGAAAACATCATTGAAGCACATACTTATTAGTATGAACCCATAAAATAAAATATACAACGTTTGGATATATGTGTCTTATTGTTTATTTTTGAGAACTATATCTTGTGATATAAATTTGCTTTACCGTTTCTATCTAAATATTATTGTATTCAAGCATTAAATTAGCAAATTCATCAATAATTCTATATTTAACTTAATTTAGATCAATAAAGGTATATACAAATCACTAGGTAATATGAAAACTGCCTAATTCATACTTCTATCAGTCTCGCTAAGTATGATATCAAACATTTTCAGGCGCACAATTACATCCTTACACCAGCACTATAAAAACTTGGCAGAATCAGAATGTTGCAAAAGTCCAAAGATAATCTATTTTATGGTATATATACAAAAGTAAATCAAATATGCTAGAACCACTAACTCCTCTGATAGAAGATGCTATGGTCACTTGGGATATGGTGACAGAGAATAGCAATGACTCGAAAAAGACCCAATATGATCTGTGTATTAACTATCAACTTAAAATAGGCAACTTTGACCTGACCTTATGCTTACTGGAAGATGATAGAAGCGTGAGAGAAAGCTTCAAAATCAAAGATGTCCAGGAAAAGTTCAGTTATGTGTGGGAAAGTTGGCAGGACCTGGATGAGGGCTTTTCTCTTATACAATGTGACACGGAAGAAGATATGGAAGAAAAGGAAACATATCAGCAAGATGAATCACAGAGTGTAAGGTTCCTCAGAGACCACTTAAATATTATGAGAGATTTACACTTCTCAGATGGAACTAGGACTAGAAGTCCTTCTTTAGGTTCTAGCATTTACTACGACGAAGACAATTATTACCTGTCATCAGATGACGATACTGATTATTATAGTGCTAAAGAGAGCGAAAGCACTAAGGCAAAGAATGACACTATTGAAACAAAGGTAATAGAAGTCCATGAAAATCATAGTTCAAACTTCGTACTTGGTGGTTGCAAGTTAACTTCACCAAATACATACCAATCATCAAGTACTAGTCTTGGCCTTTCAACGCCACCTACTACTCCTACCAGTTTGAATGGAATAAGAATAAACGGTGTGAAGATTGTGAAGCGCAGGTCTGGTTTACTTGATTTTAAGCTGACCTCACCATGCAGCCCTAAAATCACACATAATCAAGGACCAAGTTCTTTCGAAGTAACCATAAAAATACCCTCTATGACACTCAAACAATTAATTTCCTCGTCTATTAATTTCCAACAACAGTTACCGAAAATCTCCAAAGAGCTAGTCCCTTTGGCGGAAATGAAAAAGAACCCTATCTACACTTTGAAAAATCCTCAACAAAATACCGTAGGTAATAATATCAAACACAACTTAGATTATGTCAAAACCTTAAGCAAGTCAAAGAAAGATCGTTACTACTCGAGGTTAAACATATTTGAGTTATCAAAAATTTTGGATTTAGACGATTTCGACATTTCGCTAACAAAGGAAATTGAAATCAACATTCTTGAAATTTTTAAGGAGTACTGTAACTTCAACTTAGGATACCGGACGTGGATTCGAGATACCACAAAAGATGAAAGAAGGATGGTTATAGACTTACTTTATTCCTATACCTCGCCAGTATATCCAGAATTTGATAGATTCAAATTGGAGGTAATTATCAGACGGGGAAGCTACAGTCTCATGCAGAGTAGGCTTCGGAGAGATAGAAGGATTGGCAAATAGTTGCCTACTATCGCTCACATATCGCTACACATAATATTAACTCAATTAATTGCATAACAACATACATTTACAAATAAAGAGGGACATATGCACGGTCACTGTAATACGTAATAGGTTCGTGTTTTACACTGTGCAGACGCATTCTTGCTAAAGTAAGTCATACCTCTACATTGCTAACTTTTCGACTAAACAATACATAGCTAATAATTAATTTGCATATTTATATACACAATACTAAACTATACGCATCAAAAACTGGGTTTAATGGGCCATTTATCGACTACCATTAATGATTTTAGTACATTGACTAATATATTGCCCCAGATTCCCGGTCCCACAAAACTTGAAGCCTCGAATCTACGTAGAGCCGGCTCCAACCTAAATAGTGGAATGTATTATCTAGTCTTTTTCCTGGCTTCAAACAATATGTGACAAAGATTAAGATTAAGCGATCCACTTGGAGCCTTTATGTATTAAATCTATTTCCCTAAATATCAGACAATAGCAAGCAAAAAATAGCATCCAACACGGACTGCATATAAACATATATAAAGGATTTATAGTTTGGGATTTGTAGCTATTGTATATGTTACTTATGCAAGAACTCCTATATAACCAAGGAATAATCGACGTAATAGAGATTTTATCTATAATTATCTGAGAATATGGGAAACAATACCTCTAGTACTAGAAAATCAGTCGCTGCGGCCAGATCTCTGGGTGGAGTCAGAAAGTCCACCTTGTCGAAAGATACCCATCATTCCTTAGATGAAGAGTTTAGTGACATGATTCTTCACGAGGTCAGAAACCAGCACACTCAACAAAGTTTAGTCCCCATATCGTCTGCGCCTAAGGAGACAGGAGCCAGGAATGGCTCATCACAACATATACCTACACATCACCGTGAAATTTCGTATAATCAATTCACCAACGATCTTATTGAGGACGAATATAATGAGCTTAATGATGGCCTTATCGACTCTGACATGGCAGATGTTAGTAGAAGTTACTTACCACAGAACTACGATGGTATGGATATTGATGGAATGGGAGACTCTGATGGGAGCTATTCTAAAAATTCTCGAAATGTCAGCGAGACTCCTACTCCAGAATTGAGTAATATAAACTTCAAGAAGATATTAACTGGCGGAGAAAAGAAATCTTTTTCAGATATAGATGAACTGCGTTTCCAGCAATTTGAAGCAGATTCCCATACCGACACTGTTGTAAACAAGGACGATCGTGATAAAAAACTCGTACCTGTTGAAATCAAATGGGTCAACTCACAGAAGGAAGATATTCGAAAGGTCTCAATAATTGGTTCCTTTTCTAATTGGAAAGATGTTATTAGATTGAAGAAATCACCTAATTATGAGAATGAATATTCAGTAACCGTGAACTTAACCCTAGGAGTCCATAAATTGCTATATATAGTGAATAATGAATATCGAGTTAGTGGACAATTACCTACTGCCACTGATCAAGAAGGTATATTTTTCAATTGGTTCGAAGTGCTTGATGAATCACACTTGTTCAATCATATCGAAAATCAACAGAACCACATAGGCGCCTCTACAGAGTATGATGCTAATATCATCCAAACAGCAGGGAAATTGGAGGTCGATAGAATCCAAAAAAAATCAAATAGTTTCTTAACTAGAATTTCAAAGGAAAGCGAAAACTTCGAACACGTAGAGTTTAAGGATCCTAAAACAAGTGTATCTGGTTCGCGGGATTGTACTCCTACACCTGATGATAATAGTAACTCTAACAGATACGTATCGTACCACGAGGAGCTTTCCAGCTCATTTTTAGCTAATCAACCACGCGAAGCTGTCACCTATTCCAATGAAATCCCAGAGATGTTTGTTAATTACGAATATTTCAAGGATAAGAGCCCTAATTATGAACTTCCAGAACCACCTCAACTTCCAGCTCATTTAAATAATGTTTTGTTAAACAAAATTTCAAATAACCAACATCAAAACCATGCTAATTCTATCCCTAATGTCTCAGATTCTGTAAAGACTCTGCAGGATGGCTTCAAGAGACCTACATTGAGAAGAGCTGACAGTTCGTATTATGCTTCCAATAAGGAGGCTTTGCACTTGTCAGTCCCTAACCATGTTATCTTAAACCATTTAATGACCACTTCTATTAGGAACGACGTATTGACTGTTGCTTGCATTACCAGATACTCAGGGAAGTTTGTCACTCAGATAATGCATTCACCAGCAGATAACTGATTGGGCCTGAATCCTAATTATAGGTATGCCATTTCATGTAAATCATGTCTTGTCGTTACTTATTTATTCAATTCTTTCATTATTCTATTACTATATACTTATACACATATAAACTATCTTTCGTTAGATTTTTTACCATAGTATTGACCACTTCTCTCAAGAGGCACAACGTGTAACGTGACTTCTACATCAATTCCGGAATAACCACAAATATCGGCCTGCGCGGTTTAATATTTTTTTGCATTATGATATATGAAACTATTGTGAAACCATACGATAGATCATATAATTAGTAATAAATACCACGATTAAACGGAGCATAGAGCATTTTAAATAGAACAACTAAAAATGTCATGGTCAGGATTTAAAAAGGTGTTAAATAGAGCTGGAACTCAGGTGATGTTGAAGACAGGGCAGATGGAGGAGACAATAGATAGAGAATATGCGCTTGAAGAGAAGAAATTCAAGTCAATGGAGTCAACCTCCACGAAGCTACACAAAGAGCTCAGAAAGTACTTGGATACATTAAAGATATTGTCCACTTCGCAAGTAAATGTTGCCGAAGTATTATCAGCATTCTATGGAGTTGGAGATGAACTCAGCGCCAAAGACAATAAATATGGCAATCTTGCACTGGAATACTACCAATTAGTTAAGAAGTTGAATGATGAGAGTCTTAGAGACTTAGAAGAACCATACCGTCAAACTGTGTTGAATCCAGTTGCACGGTTTAACTCGTACTACGTCGAAATCAATAGTGCTATGAAAAAAAGAGCCCACAAGAAACTAGATTATGATGCAATGAAGAATAAAGTGCGTAAGCTTATGGATAAGACATATGATGGTTCACAGGAGGAGAAGTTGGAAACGTATCAAGCACAACTTATGGAATTAGAGAAAACTTACGACGAAATTAATGACCAATTAAAAG
Source organism: Schwanniomyces polymorphus var. africanus (assembly GCA_030563145.1). NCBI lineage: Eukaryota > Fungi > Ascomycota > Pichiomycetes > Serinales > Debaryomycetaceae > Schwanniomyces > Schwanniomyces polymorphus. The sequence continues at coordinate 34,354 of JAKUBG010000046.1, forward strand.
AAGAATTACCTAGATTTATCAACTTACGTATACCATTCTTAGACCCATCTTTTGAGTCATTTGTTAAGATTCAGCTTCGCTATTTCAATGAAAACTACGCCCAGTTTAATGCGCTTCAGTCTAAACTAGATGCTCAGACAAGAGAGGATTTCGCCAACGGAAATTTGGATAAGAAGATCGATAGCACCCTTGCCAAAATGAGAGAACTAACTATAACTAGTGTCTAATAACTATATAGTCTATAGCTATATCTTATGAATAATGCCAATTTATATAAATTGATTTTGTGTCACTTTCTGTATGAGGAGATTTTCAAGGAGAAAGAAGGTGGACATTTAGAGATAACGGGAAAAACGTCTAAAGTATATGTTTAAGAAAAAGCTTTCGATAAGATCGTCAAAAAGCTCTAATTTTGACTCATCCCCTCTAGATGAGCCATTTTGGCATTGGTATCTGGATAGCTTTGCTAGAATAGAGATCAATAACGGTGATCCGATTCCTTACAACAACAAGAAATATCACCATAACTCCAAGGATGTGGTCCTTATCAAGAAGTTTTTCGAGGAAAGGAAGTTTCCGATACCGATGGATTATGAAGTGATGGCGTTGTTGAAATCACCGTTTACTCAAGGAGATCTAAAGGAGACGTGTTGTCTTATCCGATTTTTCCAGTTAAGTGGACAGGGATTGTTTTTAACCAACAAAGATTACGATAGATTTGGAAACAAAATTGAGTTACAAGGAGCTGAGAACTGGGACAATGTAATGTGTTATTTCGATTCGTTGATATTTGCAATGTTCTCCAATTTGGAGAGTTTCGAACCCATTTTATTTATATCCAATCAACACGAGAACTACCTTGTTAACCAGTTAGCAACATTGCTCAGATTATATGTTAGCTTGTTGAGAGCTGGAAAGTTAATTACCACAGATATTACGATTAGAATATGTGAGATATTACTGAAGTTGGGATTCCAAGAAGCCATGTCAAGTAGGCAGCAAGATGCTTCTGTATTGTTCGAATTCTTGACAGAAACTCTTTCAATGCCACTATTGACTTTCAAGATCGATATTAAACATGGAGGGAAATACAACAAAGACGACGATTTGAAATATTCTAAGGAACGTATATTGTTTGTTAGTCTTCCTGAAGAAGACGATGAAGAAGAAAAAGAAGGCTCTGAGAAAACTGACCATGATCCAACAAACCCAGAAACCAAAGACAATGGAGGAAATGAAGTCTTGTTAGAAGAATGTCTTGAACACTATTTCAACAACTCGATTAATGTGAAGAGAGAATTAGAGCGTAGAGCTACTTTGCAAAGTATCACAAGAGATCTCCCTGGAGGAGAAGTTAATTATCTACCTGAACTTAGTGAAGGTAAAGTTAGTGAAAACATAGCTTCCAACCCAACATCGGAAAATAAATCAGATTTAACTAAGGAGAATGCGGATAATCAATCCTCCATAATAAACATTCCCACTAGTCCAAAAACTATAAATGAGTCACAATTCCCAACTAGTAATGCCACTGGTGCTAGTTACGCACCCACTATAGGCTCAAAAAGCTCTTTAAGTAAAGCAAACACAAAATACAGCATAAGAGCCAGATCTTCAACGTTGTCTATATGGTCTCTCGATGAGAATGAGATAGATGGCAAACCACGAGAAGTTCTTCTTCCTGCTTGGATGTTTTTAAGATTATTACCTTTCTATACTGATGATAATAATATAATGGACAATAAAAATGAGAGTATTGCAAAAAATTCCAGAGAATTTATTAATAGAAGACCTATTTTACCTATTTGCTTAAAGAGATATTCATTTGACAAAGGGAATAGCAAGGCTAACAGATCTTCAAAGAGAATTATAATACCCCCAGTTATTAACCTTCCACAATTTGTTGAGGATGATTCTCAAGATGATATGGCAGGGAACTTTAAATTGATTTTAGAGAGTGCTATTTGTCACAGAGGAAATTCCATATCATCTGGTCATTTCGTCTCTGTTGTTCGTAAATATAAGATGGATATTGATGAAGGTGAAGAAGCATACGATGCCACGTGGTATCTTTATGATGACATGAAAAAGAAAGCAAGAGTGGTAGAGAAGAGTTTCAAGGAAATATTCTCCGTTGAATGGCCATATATGCTATTCTATCGTCTTGTAGCAATGGACGAATATCATAAGGGATATAATTCTAGTCCTGGGTCTAGTATTAGCTATAACTCCAAACAAGCTAAACCTTTCATTGTTGCCGAAGGTTCTAACAATAAGTTTTGGGTAGATAATACCTTATCTCCGGTAATCTCTAATGAGGACGCTTCAAACATAGCAGGAGAAAACGAGAGCAAGAGTGATGAAATATCGGTTACTGCTCCCGATGTTCCAACTTCTATCGATCTGTCGTTGAATGAGACGAAACTCGTAGACATTAGGAATAAATACTATTGGTATATTATTGATAAGGATAAAAATTATTATAAGGAGTACCCAGATTTGACTAAAATTGGAACAGGAGAATCAGCTGTTAGTATCAGTCCTCAATTTAGGAGAAATAGCCAATGGAGTGAAAAATCGGCGAGCTACACACAACTATTGAATGAATCACAGAATTCACCAAATGTAGCGAACGATTTGAATTACAATGTATCTTTAAATTCCAGTAAAAGTTCAGTTGCGGCAATCAAAAAATCGTTTAAGCTGAAGAAAAATAGTCATAATAACGGTACTAGTACGGAAAAACAAGATGAAAGTGCTCTGGAAAGCAAGCGTACTGTTTCAAGTAAAAAATCAACGGAATTAAACCATGAAGAACTTTCTAACGGAAATGGAAAAGAAAAAAGTAATAACATCAACAAAAAGGAGAAGAAGCACGATAAGCATCACAGACATAGTTTGAGGAGGGAAAAATATAAAAAGGAAAAATGCATTTTGATGTGAGTTACAATATTGTATATAGGTGAAAGTTAAACCTAGACTAATCACATAAATATATATCGCCACTAGAGCCTGCCATCACTACCTTACTTGTTTCCTGTGGGTGAAATTTTATACAGCTTATTAGCTTATCACTAACCTTAATCTTGGTAACGATCTTAGTGGACTTCCAGTCCCAAAAGTAACCGAATCCCTTTGCATCTCCACTCATTATTATTTTCCCATCGGGAGATATGTCTATATCGATACCATATCCAGAATTACTATGACCAGCAAACTTTTTCTTTCTATTAAATTTGAATTTTCCTGAATTATGAACAACTTGGATAGAATTATCCATACTTTGTAGAGCAAAATAGTTTCCTTCAGGATGTGAAACTGCTGCTGGCATTGAGTATTGCTGAGGACTACTAATCACCTTGATAGGAATATTAACGTTCCATCTCCAAATACGTACCGATTTGTCGTCTGAAGTAGAAATAAACTTGTCATTATCTAGGTTAATTATAGTGTTGATTGCACCCATATGGTGGGCATATGTTCTAATTGATTCCTGGTATTCTACTCGACTGACATCAAAATGTTCTATTTTGTGATTAGATAATCCAACTACAAACTCATTGTCGTTCATAGGATTAAAACATATAGTGTTAGGAACAGAACTAAATTTAAATGACTTAAGTATTTCACCAGTTTCTGTATCCCAAAGATGAATAGACTTATCGAAAGAACAACTGAGGAACTGTGATCCATTATTGTTAAAACAAATATCTTTCACAGCTTGGTTGTGTCCATAAAATCCTCTTAATGGTCCTCTATTATGATACATATCCCACAATATAATTTTACCATCATTACTAGCTGATAGAAGCAAATGGCCAGATTTTGGGAAAAATTGCAATTTGGTAATCGCTTTTGTATGTCCTTTAAAGGTATATATTACCTTCTTTGGAACAAACCTCTCTATAGACCTCGGGTCCTTTCTTAAGTCAACCAGAATATCATTTGGAATATGCATATAAGTTCTTCCTAGATAGTCTTTCCCAGTACTTCCTAAGAACTCAGTAGTAATCCTGTCTTCTTCTTCTTCTTCTTCTCCATTATCTTCGTCAATGTCATTCAGAAGTGATTCCTGCTCCTTCTTATCGCCATTACCTTCGTAATTATCTTCATAAAGTTGTGTTTCATCTTCATCTGACTCTTCATATTTGGCCCATGGTCCCATATAATCCTCATCTTCGGGATTACTATTCTTAAGTCTCTTATTCTTCAATTTCTTTGAGTTTTTTTTTCCAGACTTATCAAGCCTTAGCTTTAGTAATGCCTCGTCATAGTATACTTTCTCTATAGTACTGGCAAAGTCTCTTTTCCTCAGTTCGCTTTCTCTACTAGCTCGATGGGCCAGTAAATCATCATCTAGATTTCCAGGAAAAACAGCTTTAACTTCCGTTTTTTTTGATAAATTCAATTCTTCGTCTTCTGAAGAAGAAGAATAACCTTCAACTAATGCCATATAGCTTGTTATATATTGGATAAGCACTCAGTCTAAGATTTCAGTTTAGTCGTACAAAATCTAAAGATGGCATCGGACTGAAAAATTCAGAATGAGAGGAACAAATAGATACTTAGAGCTCTTTTCAGATATAGTTTCAATTACAACAAAATGGGAAAAAGAAGAGTAGAAGAAGAGGATTCAGATATAGATATCAGTTCTACCGAATCTGAAGGAGAAATGGAAGAAACTGAAAAAGGAGAAGAAGAAGAAGAACTTGTCAATGTTGATTTTGATTTTTTTGATTTAAACCCAGAAATAGACTTTCATGCCACTAAAAACTTCCTTAGACAATTGCTTGGAGATGATGCTGGTATATTTGACATTTCTGCTTTAGCAGACCTCATTTTGGCCAAGAATTCAGTTGGTACCACTATTAAGACAGATGGTAAGGAAAGTGATCCATTTGCATTATTATCGGTTATAAACTTGAGTGAAAATGCCACTAATCCTAGTGTTAAGAAGTTGATTGATTATTTATACGAAAAGACCGCTCAAAAGACACAATTCAATATGATTTTAAGGAAATTACTCACCAATAAGAAATCCACCAAGGACTCTTCAAAACAACCAAAAGTTGGTTTAATTGTCAGTGAAAGAATGATTAACATGCCAGTGGAAGTTGTTCCTCCTATGTACAAGATGTTGTTGGAAGAAATGGCTAATGCTGAAGATGCAAATGAGAAATACGAATTCGACTACTTCTTGGTAATCTCTAAGATATACAAGTTGGTTGGTGCCAATGTTGAAGACGATGAGTCAGAGAAAAAGACCAAGAAAACCAAGACTTCAACTGATGAACCAGCTCCTGTTGAAATGGACTATTTCCATTATGAAGACGAAGTTTTGGAAAAGAACGCTAAGTACACAGGTATCTTCGATTACACACAGGTTAAACAAGAGACAGATTCCAGAAGAGTGTTCTCAGAATACGGAATAGATCCTAAGTTGAGTTTGATCTTATTGGATAAAGATGGCATGGCCAAGTCTGCTATTGAAATGCAAGAGAAGTTTCCTCCTTTCTAAGCTACTAGTTGCTATTTAAGTCTTTGTACATTACCTAAACAATACACATTTATTACATTTTTATTCTATATCCATGTAATGGATACAAATATGAGTTCTAAACGAAACTACTGAAAAAAATAGCCATTGAATGCTATTATTAACATATTCCATCATTATATAGAGTTCCATTGGAACTAGTCGAATCTTGTTTAATCAAACATCTATACTATTTATCTTTGGGAGAGTATCTTTTAGAACCATATATTTATATTTAGCTCTTCATTAATGCTTAATAGAAGGGCCTACTTCCTATATCTGTACTAAGTAGTAGTTTTTTTGCAATCATTAATTAACTTGTTATATTAGCAACTTTTTTACTGATAAAATTTCGGCTTTTTTTGCTTATATAATTCTACCTTACTTTCTATACTATTCAGGATCACCATATATATATATATCTTCACCCAATATTCATCCTATTTATGATGGTTTCATTTTGGTTCCATATTGGTGAAGCTCTTCCAAAGTGAAAAATAAAATTGGAGCTCACACGACCATCGACTTCTGAAATTTTTTTTTTCACATTTCGGTGTTGACGTTGATTAGAACTATTATCATCACAACGTAGGATTATCATTATGGCTCCACCTCATAAGAACCATAATTTCCGTCCGGAGAACGTTTTAAGACGTGCTGAAGATTTAATCGCTGTCGGGGAACCAGAAGCTGCCTTAGACACTTTATACGAATTAATCACCTCAAAGAGAACTCGTTACTTATTGGTTGAAGATTTGGAACCAATCGCATTATTACTTGTTAAGTTAGCTGTTGATTTAAGAAAGGGTAAGATCGCCAAGGATGCATTACACCAATATAAGAAGAACACCCAATTATCAGAAAATGGGTTGGAATCTGTCGAAGTCATTGTTCGTAGGTTTATTGAGTTGGCTGAAGCCAAGTTAAATGAAGCCCAAGCTAAGGCTGATATTGCTCTTGATCAAGAAGATGAAGAAGACTTGGAAACTGCTCAAACTCCAGAAAGAATCTTATTATCTGCTGTTTCTAGCACCGATTCTGCTGACCGTACTGAAAGAGAATTAGTTACTCCTTGGTTAAGATTCTTCTGGGAAGCTTTAAGAGCCTGTTTAGATATCTTGAGAAATAACTCCAAATTAGAAGTTACCTACTCTGCTATCGTCAGTCAAGCTTTCAAGTTTTGCTTGAAGTTTGGAAGAAAAGCTGAATTCAGAAGATTATGTGAATTATTAAGAGCACACATGCAATCTGTTACCACACAAGTCAAGACCTCTAATACTACCAATGCTATTGACTTATCTGATGCTGAAACCGTTCAACGTTATCTTGAACAACGTTTCTCCCAGTTAAATATCGCAGTCAAGTTAGAATTATGGCAAGAATCCTTCCGTTCTGTTGATGATGTTCACTCTTTGATCACTGCTTCCAAGAAGGCACCAAAGCCACACATGATGACCAATTATTATGAAAACTTGGCCAGAATCTTTGCTGTTTCTGACAATGCTTTATTCCATGCTGCTGCTTGGAACAAGTTCTTCAACTTGTACTCTCAATCACCAAATGCCACTGATTCAGAATTAGGTCGTTATGCTTCCCTTCTTGTATTGTCCACTTTAGCCATTCCTCAAAGAAACACCCACAGTAATGAAACCGTTATTGATGATCACAAGGCTAAGAACTCTAAGTTATCTTCATTATTAAACTTGAATCACGTTCCAAACAGAGAGAGTTTATTAAACTCTATTGTCAGCAGATCTATCTTAGCATACGTTGACCCAAAAATTAGAAAGTTGTTTGAAGTTTTAGAAGAAGGAGAATTCCACCCACTTACTATTAAGGACAAGGTCACAGAAGTCTTCAAGAGCATTGAACAAGATAAGGATTTCAAACAATACATTCCTCACTTAACTGAAGTTGTTTTAATCAGATTATTCCAACAAGTCTCTCAAGTGTATGAAACTGTTAAGTTAGATTTCTTGGTCAACTTGGGTATTTTCGAAGGTATTGAAAATACCTTATCTCCATTCGAAGTCGAAGATTTAATTGTCAACGCTGTTAAAGACGGCCACTTAACATTAATGATTGACCACGAAGCTGGTGTTGTTATTTTCAAGTCTAATCCATTCGAAGAATCCTTCAACGAAACTTACATTGAAAAATTACAAGTCTCCCCTGCTGAATTAGTCAGAAATCAATTATCTAACTTGGCTCGTGTTTTAGTTCATTCTACTAAGATAATCGATGTTGAATACGAAGCTCAGGCCCAAAAGACCCGTGAAGTTGCCTTACAAAGAGCTCTTGCTAACATGGTTGCTGAACAAGAAGATATTGAAAACCGTGTTAAGATTATGGATGAACGTAAACGTTTAGCTGAAAAGATCAGACGTGAAAAGGAAGAAGAAGCTGCTAGATTAAGACAAGAGAAGTTAGCTGCTGAACAAAAGGCCGAACAAGAAAGAATGATCGCTGAACAAGAAAGAAGAAACTTAGAAAGATTAGAAAGAGAAAAGATTGCTGTTAGAGAAAAGGAAAAGAGAAAGATCGCCGAAGAAATTAATGCTAAGGGTATTATCAAGCTTGACTTAGACAACTTAGGTGACTTGGATACCGACAAATTGCGTATCATGCAAATTGAACAATTGAACAAGGATAAGAAGTCCTTAGAAGAAAAGATGAAGACAGTTGCTAAGAAGTACGATCACACCGAAAGAGCATTCAGACGTTACGAATTACAATACTTGGAAAAGGATGCTGAAACTTCCAAGGTCGAAGAAGTCAAGAACTACGAATTGATGAAGGAAGCTAAGATCAACAGGGCCAAGAAGGAACACAAGGAAGCCTTAGCATTAAAGGAACGTTTAGGTCGTCTTTTACCAGAATACACTACATTCAGAAAGACTATTGACTCCAAGAATGCCGCCAGATTAGCCGAATTGAGAGCCAGAGCTCACGAAGAACTCGAAAGAGCTAAACAAGAACGTATTGCTCAAATAAAGGCTCAACGTGCTCATGAATTACAAATTCAAAGAGAGGAAGCTGCAAAGATCGCAGAAGAAGAAGCCGCTAAATTAAAGAAAGAAGAAGAATTGAACAGATGGAGAGAAGAATTAAGGTTACAAAAGGAAAAGGATGCTGAAATGCTTAGAAAGAGACATGAAATGGAACAAGAAATCGCAGCTAGAAGAGCTAATGTTGCTAACGCTTCACCATCTCCATCCCCTGCACCAGCTGCCCAAGCACCTGTCGCAGCTGCACCACCTTCTGCAGCTTCACCTGCTCCTGCTGCTCCTGCTGCTGCTCCTGCTGCTGCACCAGCCAGTGACAAGCCATTAACATATGCTGAGAAGTTAAGATTAAAGAGACTTGCCAAGCAAGGTTAATCAAATCTAAAGATATAGTTTTTAGTAATAATATATGAATTATTATAATATCACGAATATTCCCCTCTCTTTTGACGAGATTATTTAAGAATGCGACTGAAAAATCCACATAATTTTGTTATTCTCTCTATAAATTAGTTCTAAAATCATGTCTCCGAAAAGAATTACAATTGTCGGGTCATTGAACTATGATCTTGTCACATACACAGATAAGGTTCCAGCTGGAGGAGAAACATATCAAGCTACATCCTTCGAAAATCATTTAGGTGGAAAGGGGCTCAATGAGGCCCTCGCTACATCAAGATTGACAGACAAGGCATTAAATGCTGAAATCCGCATGGTTGGTAATGTTGGAGATGATTCTTTTGGTGGGGAGTTGAAGCAAGCTTTAGTCGATTCTGGTGTCGATACTACGTATGTGAAAACATTGAACGGTGTTTCATCTGGGGTAGCTGTCATAATCGTAGAAAGTTCAGGTGAGAATAGGATAATGATCATTGCCGGTGCTAATGGTCAATTAAAGCCTTCTGATGAAGATTACGCTACATATTTCCCGAAGAATGTAGATCAATCTGGCGATTTTGTCATGCTTCAAAACGAATATCCAGACACTGTGAAAACCATTGATTGGTTAAAAAAGAATCACCCTAAAATTAACATAGCATATAATCCTTCACCATTTAAACCTGAGCTTTTCAGCGAGGAATTTTTATCTAAAATTGACTTTTTAATTGTAAATGAAGGTGAATCCTTAGATATTGCCAAAAGTTTATTCAGTGAAACTGAACATAAGCTGTTTCTTCAGAAAATCGCCGACAACAAGGCTAAAGGCTTTGAAGAATTAGCTAATAAATTACAGACTTTGGTCAATCAAGAGAACATTTGCACTGTCATTATCACCATGGGAAGCTTGGGATCCATTGTCAGCCATAAAACTGACCCACCAGCCTTTTATGAGTCTGCTAAAATCACCACAGTCGTCGATACGACTGGAGCAGGTGATACTTTCTTTGGTGGTGTTGTGCTGAAGTTGGCTAATGGCTCCACTATCAATGAAGCAATCAAATTTGCTACTAATGCCAGTGCTTTGGTGATCCAGAAGAAAGGAGCTGCTGAGAGTATTCCTACATTTGAAGAAGTCAATAAATATATTTTATAAATGTAAATAATAATTAAACTTCTAAGTTAACATTGTATTTTTTTGAATTTTCAGCAAGGATTATTAACAAATTCAAACAATACAGAAATATCCAAATTATCACATGTCTTCATAATTGTTAAATAGTTGAATATATTCGATTTGGGTCCATTAAATAACCTAATTCTTTCTGGAACGTAAGTTAGTTTCTGGTTGTGGAGTTGGAGTGTCTCTTCTTCCAGAAACATGAACGTATTCGTTAACTTGGGCAGCAACACCACCCTTGATGGACTTGACCTTTTTGGACTTCTTAGAAGAAGACTTTTTGTAGACATCAATGTAAAAGGCAATAAATAAAACCAAGTAGGAAGATAAGATGGCACAACCTGAGTATGCGGCAAACATTTCACCGGCACAGTCACCACAGACTGGAAGGATTTTTTTGTAATCAGAGAAGTAAGTGAAAACAATCTTTTGGTAAGTTGCAAAGTAAACGAAGCCTAAATCCAAAACAAATTGAATGATTTGGAATCTAGTGACCCATTCCTTCCACCAGACTCTAATACCTCTAGCAGCTAAAAAGTAGTACCAGTACATAACAACATGGACACCTAAGTTTAAGGTAATTGGAACCCAAGAAATTGGAGTTAAACCAATCAATTGTGTGTAGCACAACAATGCAGTAGCACCGTGGTGATAAGTGTGTAAGAAAGTTAACTTCTTTTGCTTAACAACTAAGAACACAGTATCAATGAATTCACAGAACTTTGTCATGTAGTTTAAGAAGTATAAACAAACCAAAGGTTGAGTCCAAGCATTCTTGTTACAAATAGCATAGAATAACCCGTGATGGTAAATCATTGGGATCAATTGTTCAGACATCAATATGAGTAAAGTTAATGAAATTGTAGTCAAAAGGAGGTTGTGGATTTGGAAAAGACCATTCAAAACAAATGGCTTGATATTGAACTTCTTGAACACATAATCACCACCAAATATAACAAAATAGTAAGTACCAATTGCTAATGCGACCGGAGGTAATGTAGATAATGGTAACTCGCCCTGGATGAATTCAAACTTAGAAGGAATGAATTTACCTTGGGTCACAGTAGACACGAGGCAGTCAAAAATAGACCATAAGTTCAACACAAAGGGCCTGTCAAAAGAAGGCAAAAACTGACAAATACTACTCATAATAATTAGCTTAGCACTTGTAATATAAATAAGCAACGGTATAAATAAATATCCAACAAATTAACGTTATTAAGTACCAGATAAATAAAGAAAACTGGTTTGTTTTTGTAAATAATTAGACGCCAAACAATTGAAAATTCAACGCGAAAAAATCGATGGATTTTCCAGCTGACATTGTACTGTGATTTTGTAAGTTAATATAGGGGTAAGGTAGTTTGTATACTATTGTAGACTCAAGAAATATGAGTAGCCGGCCACTGGATAATGATTTAAGAGAGAATACTAGCGAAAGCCTGTCGTATGAAAGTGAAAGTGGTTCCGAGGAATCTAGCTCATCTGATGATGAAGTGATGGTGAGGCCAGTATTTGTGAGCAAAACAAAACGGATAAAAAATAAGACACAAATTGATACAGCTACTGATACTACAGATTCATCAAAAGCCCGCGAGATAGCGCTTGAGAGAGCCGAAAACTTGGGGACTATAGAGGTTATTGAAGGTGCAAATGAAGCTTTTGATGGGGTAGATGATTCGGACGATGTCGAACCAGAAAAGGAATATACCGAGTGGCGGGGGAGAGAACGCAAACGTTATGAGAGAGACATGGCATTGCTTCGCGAGGAAGAAAAAGCACATGAAGATAAACTTAGAAGAGAAGATATGAGTGAAGAACAGCTACAGAAGGAGTTTGAACAACGTAGACTCCTAGTCAAAAGCCCTAACGGTGACGGTTTCCGCAAAGGGGCATTTTTTAATGAATAAACGACTAATGAAAATAATCACTTTTAAACAATCACTTATAAAATAAGGAGATTTTGCAATATATTATTGTATATTTACATAGAATATGTCTAGCATGTACTTTAGTAGCTTGGTTTAGGATAATAGTGACAATGATGTAAAAAATAACTGCGCGCATCAAATTAATCTAATCTAATGAATTGATGAGATGTCTTTAGTGCCATTATCAGCTGGTTTAAAAGAAATCCTGAAGGATTACTTGCCGCTTGCAAAACACAACAGACCGTTTGTAACTCTCACATATGCTCAATCATTAGACTCACGTATTGCTGCCATGCGTGGAGAGCAAACCAAGATCTCGCATTTGGAAACTAAGACAATGACCCACTATTTGAGATCAATACACAGTGGAATTATGGTGGGGATTGGTACAGTATTGGCGGATGATCCCAAATTAAATTGTAGGTACGTGGATACTGTTACTGGAGTTAAGGGAGTCAGTCCTAGGCCAATTGTGCTTGATCCAAATGGGAAATGGGTGTATCATCAATCTCAATTAAGGCAAATTTGTGATCAAGGCTTAGGATTGGCACCATATATTATAATTGACGAATCTGTCAAACCACTGGTGGAGGACGAAGAAATTCTTCGTCGTCAGTTTGGCCTTTTTGTCAAACTCCCACTCAAAGCAGATTCAGCCACTTACAAAGCTACAAATTGGGATATCATTCTTAAAAAGTTATATGAACTAGAGATAAAATCTGTGATGATAGAGGGAGGTGCTTTTATTATTAATGATCTATTATGCTATCGAAGTGAAGGAAAATCCATCATAGATTCATTAATCATTACTATAGGACCAGTATTTCTTGGTAATAATGGTGTAGAAGTCAGCCCAAACAGACAAGTTGAATTAGATAGCGTCAAATGGTGGCAGGGGGTTCAGGATAGTGTTCTTTTTGCAAGAGTTGTGAATTAGAAGAGTCTTCTTACTTCCATCTAGAAATATGAATTTTACTATATTACAATTAATCTACCTAATGCTATATAAGCATGATTCCCTAGAGGAATATAACTATTTGAGCGACGTTTATATGTAGAAACCAAGAAAAAAATAAAAAATTCCAACAGTAAGATCGACACCTCTTATAAACAAATTCTGTAGGAGGCATAACGACCAGAAGTTTCAGATCTTCTGATAATCTTGACTATATCTCCTCTCTTTAAACCCAAATATCTGGCTACTGGGTCTTCTCTTTGGATTCTTGGTAATTGAGATTCCTTCAATCTGTATCTTTCTAACAATTCAACTCTTTCTTCCTTAGATAATCTGATATGCTTTGGAACCAATTCATGATGGGTAATATTAATGATCAAATCGCTTTCTTGGAATGTCTCAATGGATGCTGGGGAAACAGTTGGAATTAACTTGTTAGCACTTGGGGTGATGGAATTTTGATAGATAAAAATACCAGTACTGAAGTTCTTTTCACTGATATGGATACAGAAGTTTCTCATTGTCTTGATACCGACTGATGGTTCATCACAAAATTCAACCCATAATGAACCCATTTCAGGAAATCTTTCTAATGTTTCTGCAGTTGGATTAGCTTGGAAACACATCAACTTTCTTTGTGGAGTATTCATGCTATCACATATTTTGGATCTAAATTCTTCTAAACTCATATCAATTTCTTCTTGTCTAATATAGTATCCCTGTAAAACACAAGTTAGTAGTGATCTTCGGAATAGGTAGTCCATAAAATTTTAAGGGCTTCTATCAGCAAAAGGTACTTACTCTGTCTCTAACCATCTCCTTGACAGTCTTAAATGATCTCCATAAACGAGAAATAGTTCTATTAGCTTCTTCCATGATATATGAGTACGGTTGTATCTGTTAAGATCTACTTGAACGTCCTTAGTTTATTATGGAGTTTTTCACTTTTCTCATCACTAGAAATATTATCACGTGAAACCAAAAATTTGCCTGATACTGCACACAGTGATACTGTATATAATCTATAGCTATAATGAAATACAACTAATTTGTTATATAAATCTAGCTATAGTTTCTAATTGTCAAGCTTAACGAGAGATTGATATTCGAAACTAATATCTTATAATTGTTTGACGGTAAATCATAATATATACCCTTTCATATAACTGTATTATATAAATGTTGTTACTCCAAGAAGTCAAATACTCCTTCTCGGAATAACAATATAACTCTATCAGTCAAGGTGGATCTAGCATTTTAGTTAGAGAATGAAACGTTTGAGCCTAGTGGGATTATTGTATATGCTCTCGTTCTAAACTAATGTCTAATGATAACTTTAATAGTCAAGTTTTACTGACTCTCAATCTTTAAGTAGTAGAATCCATTTAACATAAGAGCGCAAAAATTTGAAGATTTCATTAATATTAAGGGCCATCTAGGATTCAGGTATCAAAAATTACGTCCAGTCAGTACCCTTTAAACAGCATAAATAGGACACTTGAGTTGTATCTTATCAAACCAGATATTCAATACATAATAAAAAATTCGACTCCGTGGCCAAGCTGGCTAAGGCGTAAGACTGTTAATCTTAAGATCGTGAGTTCGATCCTCACCGGGGTCGTTTATTTTTTCCCAATTCTATTGGAATGCTCATTAAATTATACTTAACTGTATTTGTATAAAATTCAGCTTCCACAGTAGTATACCTAAAAAAAAAAAGCTTACATTACCCCGTAAGTGGAATTTTGAATGCAAATAATTTTTGCCCTTGAAAGGGAAAAAAACGTAACCAGAGAAAGTGATTTTATTTGTACTTCTATTTAGTCAAAGAAAAAGTAAGTGAAATATTCAATTATTTGTATATTCTAATTTATTCGTCTATATAAATTTCTTACTAATCAAACTTTCTTCTGAAGCGTAATTCTATATCTGAACTACTCTTCCAAATTTTGGTTTTTATAGTTTGCAATGTCATGTTATTAGCAAGCACCACACCCTTACATTCAAGTACCAACCACTCTGTTGGAGGAATCTTATCTTTTATCTCTGGAGTTTTAGAATCAAACTTGGACACCACATAGGCTAATATTTTACTTACCCTAAGCATATTATGTGATGTTAATTTGATCGAACCTTCTAAAGTTGGGAGTTTCTTAATCTTCTTTTGAACTTTACCACCAATTTTCTTCTCTAAATCTAATTTTGTATAATCACATTCTAACAACTTAAAGGATATCTTAGGCGGCTCCTTAATTGGGTATGTATTATAAAATAATGGTTTGCCTAACCAAAGAGGTAAAAAGCACCTTAAATCTGTAACCAATGAATCTACTTTATTAGGAGTATACTCAATCTTATTAATATCATCTAGTTTGAATGCACTTACATCACGCAAGTTACCCAATGAAGGAGAATATTCAAATATAATAATATGTAGCGACCTTGGAAGTCTGTCTGTGCCAATAATTGGAGCATATTGGAAACTATTATTGCTCAATGGAATTGGATCACGCCCGTGTATCTTCAACATCGATTCTATTGCCTTACCTTTTGCTGACTCTTCTTGGTATTTTTTCTTATTACGCTGTAAAAGAGTTAAGATAGAATCATCCAAATTTGATGTTGAGCTTGCATCATCGGTAGAATTTATTTCACTTTTTGCGTTATCAAGCTGTGCACTATTGTAAGTAGAATGATTATCTTCTAAGCCACCAATAACAGATCCAGACGGAGAATCTTTTGATGAATCATTAATTATAGATGCTCTTTTACCAAAGGGTTTTAACATTTTTAAAGAACTGCTTTGATTATCTGTTGAGTTCAGTGCTGTGGACTCCGCAAACGAAGATAAGCTTGTTGCCTTCACAAGCTTGTGAGATTGCATTTCGTTTCTTAAGTCAGAATCAAATTGACGTTCATATTTTAGATATTGCTGAAACAATGAATTAAGAAGAATTGCAGAAAGTAGGAATTTGTCGTCTTCTTGTACTAAAGTCTTCTTTTTCCACGGATTTTTATTCTCAGGCGATGTATATACAAGGAATGGATAATGATTGATCAATTCATCATAGTAAACCTCTACATTAGTAAATGATGTTTCCTTTAATATAACCATCAATTTACCAGCTTTAATTTCTATATCACACCAATCATTTAAAGTATCAGAAGTTTGGTGCTTTTGAAAAATTTCATCCATATCTTTAATTCTTCTTTCTATCAGTTCTTTTGTCAATTCCATTGGCTTGCCATCATTATAAGGAAAAGTTTTTACTTCCTTACACATAAATATATCCCATATTTTAATGGCACCGTTTAAATAGAGGACCAAAATGTTCCTCTTATTATTGAACAGCTTTTTTGAAATAATACTCTTTGGTTCAATATCAAATCTTTCAAATGGTCGAATATTGAAAGGTATAAAATTTATTTGATCTGACAGTATTGGATTCAATAATATTTCAACAGCAATATCATTCACTTCTGATAAATTATTTTTATTTTCAGCACTCTTCGAAATATTTATGAATTCTTGGGAGGGACCACCATTTACATTAAGAAACATAGACTTATATTCGCCTTCGCTAGGTATATCTGTCTGGTTAGGGCCCTCGATATTATGTACTGAAATAGGATAATTTCCCGAGAATAAAGATTGTGCATCTAAAGCATTAGAGTCCATTGACAAATGACTTACTAAATCATAAAAATCTGAATCCAAATCATTTTGGTCACCTGTGCCGTCAATCATTCCAATTTGATCAGTTATTTGGTTCTCATGACTATAATAATAATCTAGGCTGGTTCTCAATTGTTGATACCTAGATAATTGATCAGTATCAGGTATATAATACCGATTCAATGATGTATAAGTTGAAGCAAATAAACTTGAAGGATGTCCGCTTCTATCATTATCTTCTACACATAATGTAGTAATAGGAAAATCAGCTTGTGCTATAATTGTAGAAATTCCTAAGTTCTCATCTATTAATAGTCTTTCATTGGTCGTGAATGTTTCGAAATCATCAAAATCTGAAGAAGGTTCTTGGATCGATAAATGAGATAAATCGGTTTTGACAACTCTACCACTTCTATCTCCAGAATAGAACACCCTAAAATCTGTACTGGAAGAAGTGTCATGTAAAGCAGGATTTGATGATGCTGAGGTAGCCAATGACCAAACAGCATCATCATGAATATCAAATTGTTTATATACTTTAAAATTTCTCAAATCCCAAAGTTTGATTGTTGAATCTGATGACCCACTTAATACGAACCTGGAATTCATTAATAAACATCTTATATTATCTTGATGTCCAACTAATTTCTTAATCAAATTTGAGCCTGAACCTGATCGTCTATCATAAAGATTGATTCCATTATTTGGCCCACCTGTGGCGATCATGAACGAATCATTATTTGCAATTGAATAAATAGAACATGGCAAGCTTGTTGAATCTGAACAATTTTGTATTTCTTGAATTGGCTTCAAAGTATTAAGATCCCATTCGACGGCTTTTCCGTCTAATCCTCCACTAAATATCAAATTGTCCAAATGATGGTACGATAATTGCTTCACATAATCAGTGTGGACATTAGCAAACTTGTGGATTCTGCTATTTGGAACCTGGTCTTCCAGAGATAGATTTTGATTTAGATCCACTAATTTCAATGATAAGTCTGACGAACACGAAACTAAAGACTGGTTCTTATTAACCAATTTTAAATCGTTTATCCAATCAAAATGCAAATCAAAAGTATCTACCACCGAGTATCCAGACCTACGATTGCTGTATGCATTGAGAGGATTGGATGAAATTGACATCTCAAGCTTAAGTAGCTTTTCATTATAGTCCTCCTGGTTATCTCTTTCTTTCTTGTCGAATGTACGTGAAAACTCAAACTCTGGAGATTGTATGCGTTCGTCTTTTTTAGCTTCCCAGATCTTGATAGTACCATCACGTCCACCAGTAAATAACTGTTCTGAGTGTGATGAATATTGCATAGCGTTCATTGGGAGAATATGATTAGTACATTCATCAGCATGACCTAGCACATATGCTAATCCTTTCTTAGTTTTAAGTGCCATCACCTATTCCCTTTCATTCACTAATGATTGTTACGTATAATCTTTGTTTTAATAGCGTGTGGTGAGTTGGAATTATGTAAATGTAAATAAATTTTAAAAGGAAAAAATACACTATAGTTCCTCGACCCCATACACAATTTCTGGGAAGATAGAACGATTCGAGATTGTGGATGGACGTATTGAGAATATACCAAAGGGAGAGAATTTACGATTTACAGAATCCTGCTTATAGGTAATAAACGTTGGATCAAAGAGTGAATGGGACCCTGGAATCCGTATATGATTTAATAATGGAATGGCAAAGTATCCTGGTTTTCAATTAAGTGGAGACCATGAATTGTTGGTAAAACATTGCCTTCTCAGGGAAGGAATTTCCCTTAATCTCTGTTCGCTTGTGGGCAAAAGACAATGGGGGGAGTGCAGATAATTGGAAAAATGCTCTACCAAATTTACCAATTTATGGCCTGTGGGGGAAAATGCTTCGTTCTGACTGTTGAGCTATTTAGTGACGGTTGTCGTGCGGAGTTCTCTAAAATAAGATCAAATAGGGGTGAGATCGTTCATAAATGTCGTAAATACTTTCACACACATTCTACAAAACGGTTTTGTATACATCCTGTATATACTGTCTAGCCAGGAATGTCGCTCCTCATATTTAAAAAACCTCCCTGTGTTATGGTTGAAAAATACTGAATTGTAGACATGTCACATATGATTCAACCCGAGCTGGAACTGGAGTACTCGTTACAGCTAAAATCTGCCGTTTATTTAACTGTGGCAAAAATGGTGGAGGAAAATTTGAGTCAAATTAATAAGGATGTAACTGCCACTCCTACATTTATTGCATCATTGGTGGAGTTAGTGTACAATCAATTAGTTAATTTGGGAGAAGATCTAGAGCTATTTGCTAACCATGCGGGAAGATCTACTGTTAAGCCTGTTGATATGTATATGGTTACCAGAAAAAATGACATTTTAACTAAGGCATTAAAAGATGTTGAAGAAAAACTTCGGGAAAAAGATTAGAAAGTGTTCTTAGTTACCTAAATGATCTTTACGAATACAATTCATATATTGTTGGTATACTACCAACTAGTCTACAGATTTTGATACTTTAATCTTGAAATTTCTACTCTCACTGATAACCATGCACGTCGAAACATTCTTAAGATTTGGGATTATTACCGTTTCTAACTTATTAATTGTGTTAACTAAAAATTTGGAGTGCTTTGCCATAAAATTTTCAGGAAGAGCTAATCAAAATTATATGGTACATGGTAGATATATCCTGATTAGAAGAAAATGGGGTTATCTCATTGATACATTGTATTCTACGTATATGCGAGAGTTGATTGAATGGTGCGATCTTTTTATATCTGTGGAATCTGGTGAGAGTTGAAAGAAATTTTAAGAAAGAGTTCGGTCTATATAACGAAGAATAAATTCCGGGTATAGTCTTGCATGTGTGCAATTAAATTTTCAAGATTTGATTGCAAAAGGAGTAACTCTTCAAAGTAGGAATTAACTGTGAAAGAAAAAAAAAAACACTAACTGAGTTCTTAAAATAACCCTATAAATGGATTATTAAAGATTGATTTTAATTCAATATCTTTAATGTTATTCATAAATATATTTTAAGTCTCACCTTAATTTTACATAGATTAAATAATTCTAATTACATTACGACACCATTCTAATTTCTAGGTTTGAACTAAAAATAATATACTACCCAGAGAAGAGCAACATATATCTAAGTCTACACCCCTAGTTGCTATCATACACGTAAAAAGGTATTTAGTAATGCATGCTTCTTGAACGCGATGATAGCCAGCCATTCTTCATTAGATTTCCGCATTAGGTTAAATTAAATTTATTTTACGCGTATAATAATTTTCATATATATAATATATGTATTCTCATATTGAAGATAACTGATGGATTAATTTTATCATAACATTGTTAGAGGAATGAATACAAGAAGTGGAATCAAAAGAGAAATCTTATGTGAACTCCCTGTAGCCAAACGTTCTAAGTTGGTACTCTCAGATGATGAAGATGACATTCATATTGCATTTGAAAAGAGATCTAAAAGCACCAAGGTGAAAGATCTTCTTACTACACCACCAACTACACCTCAGAAACAAAGAATTAGAGATATTTCCAATGAATTGCTCTCTGGTTCGAGGGGCAAAAAATTGAGCATGATGCTGACTCCTCCAGCAACACCCACAAAAGCTAAAAACACATCAGTATATCTCAAAACTAAAGCGATTTTCCAAAGAGGAAATTACGAAATGAATAAAGATTCTTCTTCCTGTCTTGTTGCTAGAGAAAGCGAAGGCAATTATTTGAATCAGTTTCTAATTGATAATATAGAGAATAAAACCTGTAATAGTTTATACATTTGTGGACCTCCTGGGACTGGAAAAACAGCTCAAGTCAATTTGTCTTTCAACCATTTGATAGGAGAAGTTGGCAAGATGGTAGATGAAAGTGTTTTCATTCATGGTAACGAGAGAGTGAAAATTTTAAAAATCAATTGTATGTCTGTAAATAACCCTGATTACATTTTTCATGAAATATACTGTGGATTAGACCCATCTGCCAACTTAGGCTCCTCGCATAGAAAGAGAAATTATGACGATTTGTTAGAATTATTAACAAGAAAGACTCCTAAATATAGCTCCACAATAGTGTTGTTGGACGAAATGGATTACTTAATCACAAAAGATCAGCAGGTGTTGTTCCAGCTTTTCAATTTTGCATCTTTAAAAAACACCGGCATCTTGACTAATAAACTCATACTTATTGGAATATCCAATGCATTAGACTTGACAGATAAATTCTTGCCAAGGCTTAAAAGAAATTGCTTAAATCCAGAATCTCTTCAATTTCTTCCATATACTGCTGAGCAGATTAAATCTGTTATTATTAACAAGTTACAACTACTTATGGAAAATAATAAGGAAAATCAGGTGCAAAGTATCCCAATTATTCATCCCGCAGCGATCCATCTCTGCAGTAAAAAGTCTGCCTCAATCACTGGTGATCTTCGTAAGGCATTCGATATTTGCTATAAAAGTATTGAAATCGTTGAAAATAACTTGAGACAAACTAAATCTATAAGCGAAATCAATAGTTTAACCTTTGAAAATGCTCCAAAGGTTCAAATTTCACATGTCGCTAAAGTATGTTCTACTTCTTTTGGTGATAACTCGCTTACTAAATTAAAGAACTTGAATTTGTTACAAAAAGCGGTATTATGTTGCCTTTTTAATTATCAAATACATAACATGTCAAGGAATGATATCAATGTCAATACTTTCTTTGATCACTACACAAAATACTCGGAAGATAATATAGATAAGCTTTTGGGTAGACTAAAAAAGGGTGAATTTTTAGAAATCTTATCAGCTTTAGAATCTGGTTCTGTAATTGTTCTTTCAGACTCAAAGATTCTTAAAAAATCGCATATATTCAATCTTGATATGGGTAATAAGACCATTCGTACCAATGTTCCTTATGATGACTTAGTGAAATCTATTGGTGACATTGGTGTTTTAAAGAAAATTCTTCATGGTCCCTCCCTTATGTAATTGAATTTCAAATACAGTGACGATCACTGTGAACCAAATCATACACCTGTACTATAAATATATACAACTTTACCTAAACAGCATTTAATAAATATTATATACACTTAGTTTTTTATGCTGGTAAATTTGCTTACTCGTCCTGTATATAATGTTAGAAAAGAAAATCTTCAAAACTGTTAAGTTCTCTTTTAAATTTGATAATCAGTTTTTATTCTATACCATAACAAAAATAATATATTAATAATTTTGCTTATTTAATATTTAAGACCTTTCATAGTATATTGGATGAAGGTATGCACCATATATGATTTTGAAAATTAATAATTGATATAGAGGAAATTAAGGAAAATAAGATTTCTGTATTAATTTAATCATTTGTACGAAGAATTGGATTGAAAGAAACCAGTAGAATTACAATAAGCAATTTAATATTAATCATCAGTAGTGATGTCGTCTTCTGGCTCAAGAGGCCCTCCAATAAATCGATATAATGAACGAAGCGATTATAATGATTACAATAAAGCAAGAAGGAAAAATTTTTATAACAATACATCAAGAAGAGACTACAAGAGCAATACTCTACCAGGGTCATCATCACTTAGTCACTCAAAAGTACCGATAAAGTCTGAAAACTCACTGAGTTCAGATTCTTTATATGCACCTAATAGGTCAAGATATAATGGTGGTTTAAATGGCTCAGTTGGACTATCTAGGCGCTCATATGGAGGCGGGCCAAATGTGAGGGATAATAGGAGTTCATATGGATCATATGGTATGTCTAAAGGTGCATATAATTCATATAACTCTGGCCAAGGTTCTAATTCCTATTATGGAAGTTACAATAGTTACAATAACTTTTCAGGACCTAAAAGAGACCCCAATGATTATCATTCTGGGGGATCAAGTAATTTTTATAATAGAGATGATTCATGGAGGTCTGAAAGAGTAAAATCTAATGGTGACTCAAGATTATCCACTTCCACCAAGCCGTCATTATCAAATTCATCATATGGCCCAAGACCAAACAGTAGTTTGAAACACTCAGGTCCAGGTTCAATAGATGGTGATTATAGAAAGGATAGATATGATAGTTCTTACCAAGGAGATTCGTCCTTAAGTTCTTCTGGAAGTAAATGGAAAACACCTTACGGTTCAAATAGGAGCACTCTTTCTGGTTCTGTGGGTTCAAGGAATTTCTCTTCGAAAGACAGAATAAGATCATATAGTGGCTCCTCATCTTTGATAAATGGTAAGAAAAATGATTATTACTACTCTCGAAATCCTTACTCTAGTGGAAATTTATATACCAAACAAGTTGATCATTATAACTCTGGAAACAAAAGTAGAGATTTTGTGAGGACAAAGACTTATAGTGAAGATGATGAAGGCGATGAGAAGCAAAATTCGGCCAACGAAGATGAAAATTATTCCCCGTCACAATATGAGGATCAGAATAAGTCAGCAAATTTCGATGATAACTCAGAAATGGAAAATGAAAATCTGAAAAGCTCAGATGATGAAAATCAAGATAATAATGTACTGATATCAATTGATGACAATCGTATACCTGCTCATGAATTTGAACCAGAAAATATGGATGAAGATGTAGGGGATGAAGATGATGAGGATGAGGAGGAAGAAGAGGTCGACAATGATGACGAAATTGACCAAGATAAAGAAGAATTTAAAGAAGCGGTAATTAATAATACTATTGCGAAAGGTGAAGATATCAAAAATCAAGAGAAAGCTGAAGCCAGCAAACTGGAAACAAAAGAGCAAATTAATTCTGTACTAGTGAAACCTTCTGAACAAATATTGGATGGTGATGATAAAATGAATGCTCAATTGAATAATATGGATGATATATGTTACCCAGATGGATGCATATTCCCAATAAACTCACTTGAGAGTAAGTTTTTAGAATTACAAAAGGAGTTTGAGCACAAGACAAAGTCTGATGACACTGAAATCTTAAAATATGTATTAGCAAAGCCAGTGAAAAATTTCTATGATTATCCATTTTATCAAAATAACTTTAAGTCTTATTTTAAGGTCAGATCTGCGATCGAAGATTCTTTTGTAAATAAGAAGCAGGCTATAAAGAAAAAGAAATTGTCCTTATGGAAGAGTTATTCGTCTTTAGAGAGAAACTGTGAAATAGAAAGAGAGAAAATGGATCAGCAGTTGAGAATAGTTCATCCCATTGATGATGAGATGAGAAGGGAAATAGATTCTGGAGATGTAAAGAAGCAGCAAGTTAATGATAGGCCATCTTATCCTGGTGATGTATCTCCGCCTATTAATAGTAATAACCGTCGTAATAGAAGACATGGTGATTTAGTTACTACCGAAGCAGAGTTCCAGGAGATTTTGCAAACTCTTGGAAGAGAGGATGATGAAAATCCTTTGATCAGAGCAGAAAGAGTAGCTGCTAAAATTCCTGATTATATTCTTGACCCAATTGAAAGAAATGTTGCAAAATTTTTAGATTCAAATAATCTTGTAGTAGACAAATCGCAATGGTCTGCTAGAGTTAAATACGATTTTGTTGATAATTTTTCTGAATCTGAACATGAATTGTTTTGTGAAGGGTTTTGCTTATTTCCTAAAAGATTTGGTGCAATCTCAAGGCATATAGGTGGATTGAGGACGCCAAATGAATGTGTTGTACATTATTATACTACAAAGAAATCAGTTAATTATAAACAACTACTTGCACAGTATAGAAAGAGAGTTAGTAAGAAGGTAGGTCGCCGTAGTAAGCAAGTTAGATCAAGAAATGTGTCCCAGAATCATACACCAGTTTCTACTCCTACCACTGAAAAGAATATTGATGAAATAGATGATTTTATCTTAAATGTTGGAAATACAAGCTTTGATTCTGAAGAAGTTTTTACTGACACGGGTCGCCGCAAAAGAGCTGCTGCACCAACTTTCGATACAAATGTAAAAAAGAATGAATTTATGGATGATGATTCTCAAAGGAAAAAGCAAAAAAAGAAGAAGGAAGAACTTATCGAATTACCCGTGACTATTAATCACAATTCTGAGAAAAAAGAGCCAACCCCTACTGAGGAAGTGGTTCAAGATTGGAATCAACAAGATTTGAATAATCACGTAGACCCTAATGATCCTGATTTAAAGAATCGTAAAAAAGCAATTTCAAGTTATTGGAGCATAACTGAAACAAATTCATTCCCTGAATTATTGAAGGAGCATGGGACAAAATGGACAACGATTGCTGATAAGCTTACGACAAAAACTGCTACAATGGTTAGAAATTATTATCAGAGAAATGCTGAGAAAAACGGCTGGAATATAATAGCTGAAAATACGGATGCAAAATTAGATGCTAAATTTGCAGCTGTCCTAGGTTCTAAAGTAGATTCTAAGGAATACATAGCTCAGCAGGCGTCTCCAGAAGAATCATCTGACATGTCCAAGCCTGTAGCTCCCGTTGGTACTTTCCAGCATCCTGTTTCAACTGGGGATATTTCGTTATTGAATTCTACTACCGATAATAAAAAGTCACATATACCTTCCGTAAAATCTTTTATGACTGACAATTTATCATCAATAACTCCACCAGCGATTAAGAAACAAGTTTCTCCACCTCAGAGAACCTCGATCATGAGCTTACTTAATTCTGAAACAAGTCCTGTAAAGTCTGAACCTGATAAGGAAATCACTAAACAACAATCAGTTACTTCTAAAGAAAGCTTATTTAGGAATATCCTCAATTCGGAACCTTCGTCAAAATAAATGGCAGTTTAACTTCACACGTCAAAAGTGCCAACAGGTTCTTCTGAAATTTGCTTTCTATATGTATTATATTATAATGTTTAATAAATCAGTTTAATATATAATGATTATGTAATATTAGTGTTGGGAATGCACACGAATATTTTAGTCGTGTTAAAATCATTAAATTTTTCAGTTGGTAAAAAGACCATTCAATAACTTTAAGCATATTTAGTGATCGAAGTAGTGCCGCTGAATTTTTCCTTAATGTCTTTCAGGCTGATAAGTAATATTAAGGGAATCAAAATTCCTGTTAGGTTGTTTTCCCAAACAATCATAAGAGCACAAGAAATAAGTTCATTGAATGGTAGACCATTGATTCCAAAGGAGTTGAAAGAAAGAAAAGGAGAAAGGATTTTAATACCATCAAGAGTAGCAGAGCAAAGTTTAAAGAACTATGAACTTGAAAGATTAAGAATTGTTCCATCTTTAAAAACTTTCTTTGGTGGAAATCCAATACATGAAGAAAACTTGAATATGTTAAACGCACTCATTAGAAAGTATATTAACTTACCAACAAGAATCGTAGATGACAAAGAAATCCAAAATAATAGATTTGTTTCGTTTGAAGAATATAAAGAACAAGTTCAATCAGGAACTAGACTTAAACCAATTCATCACAAAGAATTAACCATGTTGTTGCATAGATTAAGAAGTATTGATTTGGAATTGATGCCAGTAGAAGTTACTGAAACATTAAAGAAATTCACCAATAGTTCAAATATTTTAACAAAGTCTTCTCAAAAGATTAAGACATTGGATTCATTCGGTAGGGCCAAGAGTGTAGGAAAGAGGAAGAGATCTCTTGCAAAGGTATACTTAACTAAAGGAGATGGTCAAGTTATAGTCAATGGAAGATCTATAATAGATTACTTTCCAAAGGCTAGTGATCGTAAAAAAATTGCATACCCATTTCAAGTTGTGAACCAAGAAGGGCAATATAATGTCTTTGCTGAAATACAAGGAGGTGGTGTATCTGGCCAATGTGAGGCTCTTATGTACGGTATTTCTAAGTCTTTGGTAATTTTTAATCCTTTATTTAAATCTAGATTACATAAATCTGGATTAATGACAAGAGACGCAAGAAAGGTTGAAAGAAAGAAACCAGGTAAGGTTAAGGCTAGAAAGTCACCAACCTGGGTCAAACGTTAATCTATTAATAAATATTTTCATGTATATAAATATAAATCTAAACTATCGTATAAAATACTTAGTCTTGTAAACTTTCTAAATAACGAATTACTGATTCTAATTCACCTTTTTCGTACTTCGAAACCTTGCCTTGAAAATTACCCTTCTTGCCTCCTCCTTTAAGATTAGTTAGTATTTCTTTTAATTTGTTAGAAACTTCTTCAGACTTAGGGCCCAAAATTTTAATCATTCCTCCTAATCCAGATCTATAATCCCCATTTAACATGATAATAGTTTGTTTATCGTTAATATTTACATTAGTCTCTGTAGAATTATTGATTATAGTTATCAATTCCTTTTGAAAGTACAGGATGTATTCAGGGTTGTTGTCTGCTTTGTATACAAAATCAATAGAACGTTCTTTTCTGTCGAATAATTGGAAGACTCTTCTAGCTTCTATATTAGCTAGTTCCTTAAGTAAGTTCGACTCTCTAGAAGAGGCTTTTTTATAACTCGTATTAAGCTGGGCTATTTTATCAGAAACCTCTTCTATTTGACAAGATAATTGACTTCCAGAAGATTTTAATAGCTCATTTTGCTTTCTCAAGTATTTTGAAACTCTAGAACCACATGTAAAGAACAAGCGAGAATTTCCACCTCTTACACTAGTTTGGTGTAATAAGGCAATTGATTGAACCTGCCCAGTTGATGATAGGTGAGTTCCACAACAAGGGTTCGCATCAAGCAGACCAATCTTAACTATTCTAATAATTCCTTTAGAAGTATCATAATCTTCAGGAATGTGTGATACATCAATTTCCTCGCCGTGCTCATCTGGATGTGTAACACTGATAGGAATCGATTCAATTATTAGCTCATTTACTTTCTTGTCGACCTCATCTAAAATATCATCACTTACCTTCCTAGGTAACTCTATGTAATTTATAACTTCACCCATTGACCAACTCAATGTTTCTAAATCATAGGTATCAAAAACTGCTGACAACAAATGTTGGCCAGTATGTTGCTGCATTAAGTCTATTCTTCTATCCCAATCCAAATTAATAGTAATTTCGGTTCCTGGTTCAATGTGGTCCTCTGTTATGTGCAAAGCAGTTAACTTATCTCTTAATACTGATTGAACTTTGATTACGTCTGAATTTGGTAAAACAAAATATCCTGTATCATAAGGTTGTCCCCCACCTTCAGGGAATAGGATTGTATCTTTCAATTCAATAGCATATTGTTTTCCATTTACAACATTCTTCTGTTTTGACTTCCCGTTCTTATCGGCACCAAATATTTTAGAATCATATTCAATACTGGAAACGACTGTAGTCTTCAAAGTTTTCAAAAATGAATTGTTTTGGCAAGCTAATGCTCCTACGATAGTCGATGAATGTGTCATTCTAAAGTATCCTTATTAAAAAAAAAAAGTCAGAGGATGTCCCAATCAGTTTGAAGTAACTGATATCAAAAAGTGCGAAATTTTATATGCTTATGGAGGCATAATTCTATTCGTCAATTGATCAACTTAAGATGACAAGGTTTATAATTACCGAAGAACTCACAAATGTAATAAATGAGTCGGGATTGGATAAGGAGTTGAAAGCTAAGATATTCTCTAAAAATTACATTACACATGAAGATTTGATAAATTTCTATCAAGAGTTTGGACCAACAAGTACATTAATAGAATTAATTAAAAAAACTAAATTAGTCATACCTAATAAGAATATAGTGGAATCCAAACCTAAATCAAAGGATTTTCTTGAATCAATGGAAAAGTTGAGATTAAAAGCGAAGGAGGATGAGTATCAAAGGCTTATAAGACCATCAGGAGAATATGAAACTCTATATGAAATTGATAGAGAAAATTGGACACCAGCACAAGCACATAAGGAAATGAAGAGTCAGGTTACTACAATTATAAATATATTAATCAGTGTAGCCAGTGTAGTTTATGCTATTTGGTATTGGACTGATACCTCTTGGGGCCTCGAAGATTCTTATAGAGTATTATTGTGTATTTTTTTTGGATTATTAATATTGGTTGCAGAAGTGGTAGTATATATGGGGTATTTGAATAAAATAGAGGAAGCTAAGGTTCGAGAAAGAAGCAAAAAAGAGGTCAAAAGCATTGTTAGAACACTTGATCTTAATAGCGATGAATAAAATTTTAGTTTAATTAGTTGTCGGTGATGGAATCAAATGGCGGAGGAGAAGGTAAATCTTCCAAATAAATATTTTTCTTAAATCTTTTTGAAGTAAGCTTTTTGTTGTTTTGCTTTTGTTCATTTACTTGCATTGTTTTATAATAGCTCCATTTTAGCAAGATGTTAATTATTGCTATAAATTTGAAGTCTGGCCATAATGTATTAGTAAACTCAATTGTACAATTATAGTTACTTTGCCAAACCATAAAATCGCTTAGTCTTGTATGGCCACTTGTTCTGATTAGAAGATCCAAGGGAAGTGATTCAGGACCCATGTACATATTATTATTTAATAATTTTAAATTAATTTGATCTTTTGTTTCGATTTCCTTTGTGTTTAACTTCTGAGAAATTGCTTGTACCGAATGTACGATATCGTCTCTAGATGTATAAGGAAAGCATACATTTAGAATCTTGTCTTTTACGTTGATGGTTCTTTCTTCGATTTGTTCTAAGTCGCTCAATATATCTGATGGAATCAATGATTTATTTCCAATAATCTTTACACGAACTTCTTCAAATTTCGTATAGTCACCTTCATATTTTGCTAACATTTTTAATTTGTCTCTTAATAACCCAAATAAGGCATCAACTTCGTCTTTTGGCCTTTTAAAATTCTCAATAGAAAACGCATACACCGTCACTTCTTTTATACCTAATTTATAACTTACATCTAAGACCTATAGGTGTTAATATTGATGCACAATTATCTTAAAAGTAAAACTTACTTGAAGAAGACTCTCCGCTCCAGCATTATGACCATCTTGTGGTTGTAAGCTTCTTGCTTTGGCATATCTTCGATTTCCATCCATGATAAGGGCCAAATGTTTTGGTATTGGGCCGGTTTCGACAACGGCTAAAATAAAGTCCTTTATCAATGGTAGAATATAGCTGATGAAAGGAATTACAATTAGTATCCTAATAATTCTGTCTGAAGATAACATATTGTGCTATTCTTTATTTAATTAAATTAGTTTGTTCAAGAAAGTTTTACAACAAATTTGGCATTTATATTTCGTTAACCGCTTGACTGCAAATTACGAGAAAAATTGAATATATTAGAGCACGAGAATAACCAGGATTATTTTAACAAAGTATATGAAAATATTACTTTCACGACTTATAAACGCTCTACTACTATAATCTGGAAATATTACTTTGTTTCCTATTGTTATGACTAATTCGTAATATAACTTTTGGCTACACTCGAGACTGTATATATATTCGTAAGGTTGTCTTAAATAACAAATTAATGATACGAGCCCAATTCAACTCAGAAATATTTTATGTCTACCTATTTGTATAAAACTCTAACAAGTACTTTCGACAAGTTCTATTACTCTTGCAGGACCAGTATTCGTATTAGCTGGATTGAAACTGCGCAGAAGAAACTTTTTTGCAGCAATCGCAATTAAATTGTAAAGATCCTTAATCTTCAGCATAATACGACAGGTTAGAACAACATAAATTAAATCATGTAATTGAATAATAGAAATATTTTTCGATTTAGTTAGATAGAATTAATTGAAGGAACGAAACTTCACTTTCTCTTTTGTTTCTAGTTTATATTCTAAACTTAAGTAAATAGTTCAGAATTGGGATGGTAATAGTTTTACCAACTGGATATAATACACAATCCATAATGCAATAACAAATAACTAAACTCTTTTATACAATGTACTTGTTATACCTTCAGCAATATCACTAATTTAAGATAACTATTTAACGTTGCATGATGCAATATTTTACTAAATTTCACTTTAAAATATCGAAGTATACATATACTTTGTGCGTCTTTTCAATACTATTGATACAAGTACGCCAATTTGTTGAATTTGAAAAAAACCAATTGAATTGATAAATCCTAGATTATGCTGGAATCAGATACCAGTGGCACATTCGAGCTAATATGAAAACCAATGGATGAGCAGAGGGACATTCAATGCAGTCGAATGAGTATTGGCAGGTATTTCGGGAGTGACCAGATTTATGACTTACAGTAATAGGAAATTTTATTTGTCAAAAAGGAACATTTGATACTAAGTCAATGATGGGAAAATAATTAGAAATGTAAATCAGAAATGATTGAGAGCTTTTTAGGGCCATTTTGAGGCCAAATGATTATATGTATTAAACAGGAAGTGCATCTATTGTAGACTTTCTTGTTTCCTACTTAGATCGACCCTTGATCTACTTTTTTTTTAAACATGGTCTAATAGGATATAGTATATATTAAATCATATCTATAAATTATAGTCTTCGTATAATAATAAACTATATGAATGGATATCTATTGCTAAAGTTTCTTTTCAAAAGGTTCCATTATTTGGTGTTCCTGTATATAAGCTTTATTTATCTTTTACCTGATCCGATAAAATAAATTAATAAATGTATTAAGAATTCAATAGCAGTAAAGCGTTATCAAGTTAGGTGTAAAAGTTAGTTGTTTGAATATGTCCAGCTCAAAGACGAATAGAAAACTTGCTAGTTCGGCTAATTCTTCAAGGCCCTCTAGCACTGTTGAAGAATCTCAAATATCCGAATCTAGGAAGAGGCAATCTAAAAGAGATGATGCTATCAGAAGAAAGATTGAAAATGATTTAAGCAAGAAGAAAAGATCCGGAACAAGATCTAATAGGAGCAAGAAAGGTGCTCCCGGAACTGTATTAGCATTAAGGCCATCGGATCCAGTTATCTGTAAGACTACCTCAACTGTTTACGAAGCTTCTCAATTAATGTCTGCTAAAAGAGAAAATTGTGTACTCGTAGTGAGCGAAGATGAAGAATTGCTAGGTATATTTACAGCTAAAGATTTAGCCTTTAGGATTGTGGGTTCAGGATTGAATGCTAATGTGGTGACCATTGATCAGATTATGACTCCTAATCCTATGTGTGCTAATGCAAACACTCCAGCTTCTGATGCTTTGACATTAATGGTTGAAAAAGGATTCAGACACTTGCCTGTACTTGATGATGACAACCAGATCGTAGGTGTTTTAGATATCACTAAGTGCTATGCACAACAAATGGAGAAACTAGAAAGAATGCATGCTTCATCAAAAAAGTTATATGAAGCATTGGATTCTGTCCATTCAGAAATTGGAATGTCTCAACAACCACTTCAAGTATTTAAATACTTTGAAGATTTGAAAAATAAGATGAATGGCCCAACGTTAGAGAGTGTCCTTAATGGCTCTACAGTACCGGTATATATTTCCGTTAAAGAGTCTGTTTATGATGCTTCTGTCTTGATGAGAGAAAATAGAACCACCGCAGTTCTTGTCAAAGATAGTAATGATGAGGTAACTGGTATTTTTACTTCTAAAGATGTCGTCTTAAGAGTTATTGCCGCTGGCTTGGATCCTAAAAAGTGTTCCATTGTTAGAGTTATGACTCCACAGCCTGATGTTTCTAAAGTCACTACACCAATTCAAAAAGCATTAAGGCAAATGTTCGATGGACATTACTTAAATTTGCCAGTCACTGGTCATGAAAATGAAATTATTGGTATTGTTGACGTTTTAACATTAACTTATGCTACCTTGAATCAAATTCAGCAAATTGAAACAAATGGAAGTGACTTCACTGATTCTAACAAAGAGAGTAATCCAGAGGGACCTGCTTGGAATAAGTTCTGGACCTCTTTGGAAAACGAAGACTCTGAATCGGTTCATTCTGATTCCGTCACAGGGAGCGCACCAGATGTTACGCCATCTGAATTTCAATCATTTAACATAGATATAAAGCCATCCGATTCTGTTTCTCATACAGGTTCTCCAATAAAGCCTAATAGAACTATACCCACGGAGAAGTCATCCACTTTTTCCTTTAAATTTAAATCACCTTCCATAGAAGGGCGTGTTCATCGTATTACTCTTAATCCAAATGATGGTGTTGGTAAATTAAGAGAATTGATTTACAGTAAGTTGTATTTGAAAGATTTTGAATTCATGAAAGTTAAGAAGTCGCAAGAAGAAGAAGGGGATGAATTTGCTATAAGTTATGTTGATGATGAAGGTGACATAATTTCAATTACTTCAGATCATGATCTTTTGGACTGTGTTAAAATCAATTTAGAATTATCTAATGATAAAGCTGATTTGTACATTCATAATCCTCATGTTAGTGTACCTTTAGATATTAAACCCAATCAAATTTCTAGAAGAAATAAGCCGTCTAATGATTTAATTCCAGGTATTCGAAATGAAGTCTTAATACCTGCCACTTTAGGTGCGTTAGCTACTTCAGCTATAGTGGGGTTTATTTTAAGTAGAGGTCATTGAATAAGCATTTGATAATATATATCAATCTGTGAAAATAGTATTCATTAATATATTTAAATTATTTACAAGTCATTTACATCTTTTAATTTAAAAAGCCTTTTTAGCTTCTTCGACTAACTTATTATACATGATATCTTGTTCGTCCTTACTTGGTTCATCACTCAAGTAAACATTAGGAGATGTGAAATCTTCAGGTCTCAAGACAATACCATTTGGATTTCTTTCGCTGACCCATCTAGTGGAAACCTTAGCTATAAGCTCATTATATAATTGTTCTAACGTGTGAGACTTAGTTAATATATAATCATTAATGTTAAAACCTAATTTTTGTTGTAATAATTTTGCAAATTGAAATCTGAATGATAAGTCATGTAAATCAGCTTTAGAAAAATCTTCAGCCTTTATTTCAACATTTTTTATTTCCTTATAGGCTTCACTGATAATGCTAGATAAATTCTCCGAGGTGTAAGTAGTTTCCAAATCTTTGTCAGATACAACCTTTGACTTCCATTGATGTATCTTAAAGTCTTGCATGTCATTTTCAACCGAAAATGGTTTAGTATTAGGTGAGTTATCCTTATTTAATATCACAATCTTGGAATTTGGATCTACTTCATAATCATCTTGTTTTTTAACAATATCTTCTCTTTGTTTAATATCTTTATTTCCAAAAAAGTTACTTATAAATTGATTTCTTGGAGTTGATGCAAATTGTCTCAAAGGAATATAGCGAGAGGCCAAGTGGGAAAGTCTTACAGATGCCATGATACTTCTATTTCAGTTACTGTAACTAATATTAAGCGATTACGATCAAAAAAATTATGAAAAATGTTTAATTTTAAAAATGTCGCAGTGTCGTAAGTTACCCGCTACTAAAGTAGTTCTATGTCAAAAGTATATATTGAAATGGTAATATTCGTTAAATCATCTTAGAGAATTTTCTTCTTCTTGCAAAAAGAGTAGGTTAAGAACATTAATAAAACATATAACCCAACTCCAACGTTTTGAGCTTCATGAAAATACTCATTGCTATCTAGTCTTTTAGATGTCCCTGCATTAGAATTAGAATTTGGATTGTTTATACTTGTAGGGTATGTAATAGCAGCAGCTGACGTCGTTGACGTCTGAGTAGGTGATGTGGTAGATTCTGAGGAATTTATACTGTCAGTCGGAGAACTTGTATTACCTGTTGATGATACATCTTGAACTGAAAGATCACCAGAATCACACCATCCATTTACAGGAATGCAGTTTATATATTTACACCAGTGGCATGTGCTCTCTTCTGGTAAGATTCCATTATTGAAAAAATTTTTAACTAGTAATGCCATGTAAACAATCACTAAAACAAGGGCAATAACTCGAATAGAACACCAGATATAAAAATTTAAAGGGACCTTATCTTCAAAGTGATAAAATGGATTCCAATTGTTATAAAATTGTTGCATTGTATTATCGTATGCATTATACGTTATAATTCCGTCTTCGTAAACAAAGAATGGATCTGGTAAAAGTAAAACTGATAATAATATCCCCATGGCAAACCCACCAATATGACTGAAATTATCTAAACCTGGTAGAAGTCCCAACACGATAGATACAACTATTTCACCTATCATAATCAATATAAATAAAGCATAATGTTTCGTACCATACAAGTTTGTGTTTTTCTTACCACAATAGATGAATAGAAGAATATTAGTTGCAAGAATGCCGAATAAACTTCCAGATGCTCCTGTTGATGCAATTCCCCTTGGTGAAAAGTTTGCACCCAATAAAAATCCTGAAACGCCACTCATCAAATAAATTATAAAGTACTTAATGAAGCCGATATGTCTCTCGATGGAAGCACCCATTACTATTTGCAATAGTAAATTAAAAATGATATGCAAAAACCCTGCATGTAAAAACATGGGAGCTATAAGCCTATACCATTGATGTGGCTCATAGATATTATTTTCTATAGGAATACCTCCTAAACCACATAATTCTGGTAATTGACAAACATCTGTGTCATAGCTTGTAGAATTTGGACAAGGAAAAAGTATTGATGTATCATTAGTTATGTTTTCGATTGATTGCATGCACGGGACGTATCTAGCTCCCATATTAATCAATAAATAGGTTGATGGGCCCAACATCGGATTAAAATATGGTTTAGTTTGAAAGGCAGAACCTGTTAAGTGAGACATTTTCGCCAACTCAGCTATAAACACACATACTTGAATTATTGTTACTATTATTGTGAAATAAGGTAATTTAGTATAGTGAAATCTAGGTTTACGACTTAACTGCTGGCTCCTTGCAATGTCATTTTGCTTTATTCTTTCCTCTTCGCTAGGCTCTGCAGGTAAAAGGGGATATTCTTTGTCATTCTGATAAGTATTATAAGGTAATGGAGGTAACTCTGCATCTCTAAATGGATTTGCTGGTGTGCTATCACTATAGGAATCATTAGAATCAAATGGGTTTTCTGCTTGGTTTGGAAAATGTTGATTTCCTGTATTTTTTATTTCTCTAAACGAATCAAGTTCATATGACATCGGATCTATATTTTTTTGATCGTGGTTATTAATCATAGGATTTCTCTGAGAATGGTTATTTCCGACGTTATACTGATACGGTGTATTTCTGGTGCTATACTGATATGGTGTATTGCTAGCAAAATCAAAATCATTATCAGCATCTCGAGCATTTCTTGTTCTGTTATCATAAGTTACAGTATCCAGAAGAAACTGATTCCTTACATCCTCTTCACTATTGTCGAGCATTTCTGTAATGTCTTCAAAAGGCACTTCTCCTTATGGGTTCTAAATTAGTATGTTTGTTAATTACTTCAATAAGCTCCCGCCAGTAGCATAAATATATATTAAAGGATTGTAGAATAGTGTGTTTCACTGCCAACAATTTTTGTTTGAAAGAGATCAAAACGACTTTTTTTCCTACATAGGAAGTTAACTTAAAGCCGCCAGGGGCAGTATCTTTATATGCAGATAGGTGTTAACCTGAATGATGGAACTTTTTTTCTCAGTTTATTGTTAATTTACACACTAGTACGCTAATGCAGACATTACATTGTCTTGCAACGTATGATAGTTCGAGGTTTTCCGTATGGAGACGCATAAATAGATTAAAGTTCTCATTAATCCCAAATTAATATCTCTAGCATAGGATCGCAAAAAAGCGCAAGAACCACTCCAAATGCTAAAAATATGAAACGTGAAAACATTAGTCTTTTGATAACATATAGAGGAAATGAAATTATGTGCAATTCTTATTACAAGTAGCTAATAATTTTTGAATGGCCTACATAAATGATTTAAATGCAAAATAATCGTAGATTCTGATTCTATTTTAGAAATATATTTAGGGCTATATTACAGTATTCAACTCTTGAACAAAGCTTCATTAGATAATGGATCACTCTTCAATACTTGACTTCTCTTCTTGACCTTTCTTTCTAAGGCAGCTGTAGCTCTAGATTTAGCTTGTTCGGCAGCCTTTTGCTTCAATTGAGCTCTAACAAAGTTAGGAGAAACATATTCCTTATTCTCATAGATCTTTGGACCACCAAAAGAACCTTCTAAAATTGTGATTAATGTCAAGACAAATCTTGGACCAATTTCGATCAAAGAAAGGTCGTCTGTGTTTATTTCACCAGATTCAGCGTCTTTAGCATCAATGGTTTCATTGATTTGGTAGTTTCTAATCCATATTTTGTTGTCCACAATAGAAAAAGTCATAACATGGTCAATAAAAGGCTTAGATTTTCTAGCATTAGGTGGAACACCAAAACTGTGGATGAATAATTCTTTAATAAGTCTGTAATGGTCATTTTCTTGGAAAGATTTGTCAAAAGATAAGACAGGTCTAGATCCTTTCAAACAATTTCCAGTAAAGTTTAATTCATCTAAAGTATGTAAGTTTTGAACATGGAATTTTAAAGTAGGTCCATTTGGAGGTTTGGTTAACCAAAGATATAAATCCTGATGCTTTCTAGATTCAAAAAAGAAGATGTTATTACAGTTGTATAACTCAGCTACTTCATTAAGCTGGTACAAGTTCTTCTTGGAGTCAAATTTTGGTTCCTTTCTGGCATGTGGTAATAAAGCAGTTAAATCACTAATCAAATGACGATGTCTATAAGTAACACCACGCGATGATATCACCAAAACTCTTTGCCTATTTATATGCTTAGTCTTTTCAGAAGTCTCTTTGGATGACTTTGATTGTAATGCTTTGTAAATTGCCGACATCTTTAATTCTTAATGATTAACGCTTTACTCTGCTCATCGCAATATATTTTTATGAAGAGTTTGAAAAACAATTGTTACACAAAATCTAATCTAACAAATGTCTTACCCGGATGGAACCTATTTCTAGAAAGATGTTCAATAAAGTTAGTAGTATACAAAATAAGTCGAAGTGTAATGTAATGTATTATAATATTATAATAAACGCAAATATAATGAATTACAAATATATAATGAATTGTTATTGAGCAAAATACTAATACCATTTTGACCATATTGAAGTTAAGTTTTCTGACATATGTATATGTATACACCAGTCAGATGTATTGATGGAAGAACACGTAGATAAATATAATGTATGTAGCTGTTTTCAAGAATGTGTTGACTTTAGGACTATCAGTAATTTTCTTTGTTGAAGAATATAAATTTGAAAATGTAGTACTCGACTTCAGGTAAGATGTAAACTGATTAAATTATCACATCTAGTGTTTCTTCTCCTTTGGAGCATTCTTTGCTAACCATTCCTTAACAAACTTTTCTTCTTCTGGGGAGCTGGCGTTAACAGATGGGTGCTTTGGAGCTGGTGGACCCCATGGTTTTGGAATAACTAAAAAGACAACCGCACCTAAAGTAGCTAAGGCTAATTGGTGAGATGGAACAGATCTACCGAGAATAGAGTAAGCAGCAGCCATTGTGAATATTTATGAAAATCTACTTGAGGATGTAAATAACTTCGAAAATCAACTAAACTTTAAAATTTCGAGATTGAAAATTTAACCTTACCCGAATACGCATTCTAATTGGATATCAAGTCATCACGTGATTATGGTTATATATTAGTATGTATAATCACTGTAATAAAAGCCTATTTATAGCTGTCTAATATTGTATAGGTTGTAAGCTTGGACACCATTTAGGAATTTGTTAAGTATTGCTTTTTATTATAATTATGAAATATGAATTTCAAAATTAAATTTTTGATATAAACCCTTTTTTAATTACATACTAATTATCTACATTTCATTTGAACTTCCACATCGTCAAGTATCTATTGATCTACATTCATTTAATTAGTTTTTAATGGACGTGTCACTTTTTTTCTTAATTACTCAATTACATAAAATTGGTAAATTTTAATAATTATTAAGAGAATTTTAATAATCTACACTATTTTTAGTATATCTGTAATTTTTTTTTTTTCCTATTACTAAATATGATAGTACTAATAAGTTGAAAAATGAGTCCTATATTTCTGATAAAGGGTGTAAGGTCTGAAATTATGAAAGATTCCATTATAAATACGGAGAAATAATATTTTGATATAAAGGCAGCATTACGTCATACAAAGGTAGATCCTTATCATATCCGATTACAATCGATATTTAGATGATAAGGTCATAAATTGGATATACTAATAAGTCATAAGTCATCTGTTTCTCCTATTGGAATTACCGTTAAAATTTCCTATCTAGTCCTAGTGTCAATGAATTTATTTTCTGAATTGGAGAAATATATCTTCCAGCGCCAATAAATTTCACTATGGAATGAGATACATACCTAAACCAAGCGTTATCCTTCTAAACAGAGAAATTACAAAAGTTAACTATCTTATTTAAATCGTAGACCTCTTTCATGTAAGATCTTTGTCTCCCCACTTCGAAAATTTTATACTCAATGTAAAGATTTGCTTTCTTCCTTTGATTAATTACTTTCTCTCCTTGCACAGTGATATCGAGACCAGTTTCATTAATTAAACAATTAGTTGGTTAGTCAAGAATGGGCTTTCTTATTTTCAGCAAGTTCTAAGCTAATTGTAGAAAAAATCTGAAGTATATCCTTTTCACTACTACCCAGATGCTCTTAGGAACGCCA
Source organism: Schwanniomyces polymorphus var. africanus (assembly GCA_030563145.1). NCBI lineage: Eukaryota > Fungi > Ascomycota > Pichiomycetes > Serinales > Debaryomycetaceae > Schwanniomyces > Schwanniomyces polymorphus. Next base: position 73,577 of record JAKUBG010000046.1, read on the forward strand.
AGGTTATTTCCAAAATGATTAATACCCATATCTTAAGAATTCATCCTAATTCTAATAGGATAAGGCAAATAGTCCACTTTTGATTTTGTTTGAGTTAAATCGTCATACATTATAGTTGATGGTGGCGGGGATTTCTATTTTTTTTTTTTCCAGTTCTAACCATCAACTGACGTACCTACAAGTTTGCATACATTGGCATTACTTATATCTTTCATGGGGTTAATACACAATTTTTTCTATACGACATGAAATTCTAAAGGTTCGTGGAAATATGGTACTTTGCGGTTTGAGTATAGACGGAAATATCTAACCATCCATTTATTGAAATTTAAGATTTGAACAAAAGTATGCGTTTATGAAACCTCTTTAGCGAGTAGCTTTATGTGCCTTATTCGTCATATAGCCGACCCCTCATTTTTGGTGAGAAAAGATAAGGATTACTTGACCTAAACTTAATTTGAAATACCGTTGCTAATTTAAATTTGCTTAGCAAATTAAACAAAGGAAATCTATACACCCCTCATGAAAACGTTTGCATCTACGGCGATTTCATGATCAGGTCCATAACCAACTCCGCTTCCAATATTTCATGTGGAGAAAAATTTAAACGTATTTTGCTGTACAATACCACCACGTAACGCACCTTTTCTATTATTCATTTCAAAATACGCTGATTTTAATTAACCTATCTTGATCAATAATAGTTAGAGTGATATGTAACCTGAACGTCCTAATTAATGTCTTATACCAGTCTGATATACAGACTTGTATAAGACTTTTATAAATTCTGTATCAGTATATTAGCTCTCAATTCAAGATATATATTGCTGCTTGTGACCTTGTTTAGTGTTAAGGTTCTTATAAAATAAATGCTCAGACTCTATCTATATACAGTGTTTTCATAATTTACTCATACTTCCGGTTCAAATATATTCATACCATCGGTAGAAAAATACCCATACTACCGACCATTAATTTGTCAGACTAAC